>CM060104.1:66165379-66245379 GCA_030522415.1 Channallabes apus | reverse complement strand
ATAGACCAGAGTCCATTGTCCTAACTCAGAATTCTGATATAATAATGCATAATCAATAATAATACCTGATAATAGTACACAATAAAATGATAAATGTTCTGAGTTGCTGTTTTTTTAATATCATGTGGTAAGAGGCTTGAATTTAAGTTCAATAAGCAGAATATACTGTTCATGTTTGCATGTTTTTATATTGGGATCTTAACAGTACTGAATACTTGACTACTACTATAGTGATACAGTGTATGCTGTCATTTATAAGTAAATCTAGATATAACAAGCATTAACGTATCATGGTGAAGAAAAAAATTAGATTTTCTGGTAAAAAAGTTGTGGCTAGTAAAAAGGCTGAATGGCGAATTCACACAATAAGAACAGAGGTGAGAGAACAATTATTTCACTGCCATTTAACAATATTACCAGTGAGGCATGTTCAAATCAAACCCGGTCAAACTTTTGATTTTACAGAACAACCAGACACAGAGTGCTTGGATACCATCACGGTTGGTACTGTTTTCACAGTCTGCCTAAGCCATGATTGGACTGCTTGTTTCACGTCTGGAACCCTGGCCTCCCAGGAACCACTTTGGCCCATATACAGTATGTGGAAATGGCTTGGAGCAAGGTCAGGGCTAAATGGAGCTGTCGCAATAACGGCCAGTCGAGGTCCTGTAATGTGCAAGTGGTGTTTGTGAATGATTTTGTGACATGATGCGTCTCTTACTTAAAGTGTTGACAAGTTATCCATCGGTTTTCAAGGATCAGGTGTTCCACTCACTGAATGTTTAAGGAAATGACTGCAGTGGGTTCTAAGGGCCTCAGCCAGGATTAACATTCATGGATATATGGTCTTCTTCAAAATGTTTGCATCATTCAACCATTTTACCGTGGTTAAGAGTTCATTAATGAGAAATTTAATCACAAATTCCGGTTTGACTTGAACTCCCTTTGTATAAATATAGCTACAAATGTATAAAATATGAACTGCCAGTTATTAAGAAATTAAAAATACATTTGCATGGCAAATTGCTGTGTTAGAAGACATTTTGAAAAAAAAAAAATTCTCGGATACTCATCCAGTGTGCAGGGAAAGGCTTTTTATGACTTTCTGTTTCTAGTGACTTACAGTAGAACTGGAATTTAGGTCAACTAGAATTTGCTTGCATACAATTAGATGTAAAAATATTACAATAGAATATAAAGAAGATGAAAGAAACATACTGTAGATGGCAAAAATATCCCAGAACGTGTTGTTTTTGGAAAAGAATCAACTTAGGGTTATAAAAATGCATGTTTCCTATACAAGATTGTCACTTAATGACTTAATCTAATAAACACATTGATAAACAAGTTATGGTAGGATATGGAAGGACATAAAAGAGTCTTCTGTCATCATGCATGAAAGGTGCAACCAATCAACCTGTAATTTTCCTAAAAATGCAAAATGTTAATAGATATCACAGTTCAAAAACTTAATGATGCTTTTGAGATTTTTTCCTAAACCTTGGTAATTTATGTTTCAAAAACACAGCAAAAAAACATGGAATCAGCACACACAGTAGGTATGATACACACTGCAGTGATCCTGTTTGAATAGTCTGACCTTTTTACACAGAACTAAGACAAATAACCATCAGTGCAAGTCATCATGAATCATAATGAAGTATTATAAACTACCTTCTCATTTATGAAAAGTTTTGTGTACCTGACTCTCGGAAAAATAATTCACTTTTGATAAATATCTAGAGCCAAACTATTAATTCTGTGTCTAAGAAGTTTGTGAGTGGAAAAAAAGCTCCATGGTCAAAAGTATTAAGGCAACATGCAATGTAGTGTATAGTTCTTTCTGTGCACAAAACCGGTGATGTCACTAATTAGTTTTTGGCTATCTGGTTGAAGAGTTGTACTAATTAGAATCAGTTGCTTTAGTTAATGGATGGAACAAATATGTGGCAGGACTTTGACTTTTTGAACCCAGGACACTACCTCTTCACAAAAATAACTGGAATAAGCAATTCTCAAGTAAATTGTTAACTTATCTGGCAAATTTGTGTACATGATTTTCAGGAAGCAATCAAGGTATGAATTGAGAGAGTGACACCAGAGTACCGCAGACGTCTTTTTGACTCTTTAGGCCGAGCCAAAAACAGAAGGTAATAAAGAAGACTTCATACTAAAAATTGATTGTTGTATAGCAAATTTATTACGTAAAATAACAAATGATTATTATTATCTTGATTGACATGATTAAAAAAAAAAGAGAATATCATTAAAAAAATAACATCTCAATTTTGTCTTAATACTTTTGGCCGCTACTAAACCCTTTTGTTAATTTTTGTGGTTCCTTGGTGGTGTTCTGCGTTTCTCAGCCCCGTCGAGTAAAATGGTTCCTGACAGTTACATTCCTACAGTAGAGAATGTAAAGTCTCAGTCATTAGGGCTAATATCATGTTTCACAGCCAATCCCTCACCATTTTTGGTCCTAATTGGCTATTTTTCTTTATAAGAAATTAAGCATTCAAACCTAATTTGCATCCTTATTTTTCAATTTGCTGCCGTTGTAGTTTAATTTATTCCATATAATTTCTTTCACTGGGAAGAACATTAATCATTCCCCATTCTTTTATTGCCAAGGGACATGTCTTTGCTTTTTTTCTTTTAATCGATATCATGAATGCTGCTTTTTAAAACTGAGTATGAAAAAAGAAACACTTGCTCAGTGCTATGAAAAATGAATACATATTCTTAATTTTTATGTTAAAATTAAGTCCTCTATATACAGTAGACAAACATTCACAATTTTCACAATGATGGTTTTATGATGCACACTTGTTCTTGATAACACATCTTTTGTTGATGGTGAACTCTCATAATTATTCCCTTTTTGTTTGTTTGTCTCTAAGACAAAAACATAGCTTATAACATTACAGAGAAACGGTAAACAGCAAAGTCCATAGAAACAAACAAACATACTTACTGTACAAACATACTGTAACGTGCTGACACTGGGGACTCCTTCCAAATTTTTTTCATAAATATTGACATTTACAGAAGACATCAGTGTTGAGACTTTTATCCGCAGTAAAACGTTTAACTGGTGCAGACGTTTTAAAGAAGGCTGTACTTCCGTTTATGTGAACATTCTTCCCCTGATTCTCGAAAATCGATTGATATTCTGTCGTCAACAAACAGAAGAGACACATCTGTCTGTGGGAACTGTACACACAATCATCATTACCAACACCACTTGCATATTACAGGAGCTCGGCTGGAGGTTATTACCACATCAACCGTACTGTTCTGACCTCGATCCAATCCATATCCACATGTTTGGGCCATGGAAGGAGTTTCTGGAAGGCTAACGTTTCAGTCATAAAATAGCTTAGTGGAAACTTTTGATGGGCACCAAAACAAGGTTTACTCTCTTTTGATCTTTTCAGAATTCACAAACAAGACTTATAGTAAAGTTGATTTGATTAATGGTGTACATTTGTCCATCAGTATGCTCATAGACTTGTGCATTCAACCTATTCAGTCTCTCCAACCATTCATTAACTTTTAACCTGAAGACTACTTTCAAGCCTGAGAAAGAAACATAGTCCCTTGAAGACAATCTATTCATTAAAATAATACGATCGTTTAATGAAAGTGCTATTAAGATATTCTCCAGAAATAGTGTTGGTCAGCGGTTTTCCCCAACTTGGCCTCCTTAATTACATCATTCTTCTGCTGTCATTAAGGGTATTAAAAATTCATTAACGAGGAAAGCACTGCTGAGCAGCAGCAAATCAGATGAAAAAAGTCCCTCGATGTGCTTTTAAAGGCCATCACTGTCATTAAGAGACTCTTAACGGCATCGGCTGGCATCTCATCAACCTAGTATTAATAACCCAGGACTCTGAAAAGGACAAATGGCAGTCAAAGTATACGGTCCACATATTTATAAATGAAAAACGGTTCACAGTGCGAACGCAAATGGAGAACTTTTACTTTATCATTGACTGAGCTTATAGTATAATATACTGTATAGGTGAATGCCTGCCTTAAGATAAAGTTTAAAATCATGTATTCATGCATCAAAACATGTATTAAAAATACTTAATAATGAAAATTTTCAAAGTGAGTAAGTAACTTTTAATCTACCTCATTAAACATGCTTTAATATTTTCCATCAGGTTTTAAATTGCGGTGCCTCGTCTTGTATCTCTGCCTCTGACAGCGAGAGTGTTTTCTTTTCTATTGCGTTTTAGTCTAACACTCTCGTCTAATGCCCTCATTCTTTACTTCTAGCTGTACTTAACATTTGCACCCCATTTTGTCAGTCAGGGCCGAGTAACTCAACAATTTCAGTGCAGCTTTGGGGCCTCTGTGTAGTGTTCAGTCCTTCTCGACTGACTGAACAGCACGCTGGATGTATACAGTAGCGCTTTATTGATGCAACCGTGGGCCTCTTTGACTTTCTCTCCATCCGTACCACAGAGCCGCAGGTGATCCGACGCAGATCAATTTATCTGAACGCGAGCAGCAGGCAGCGAGACGCATCTTTACGAAGGAGCAAAGTAAATAAATACATGAGAGAAAGAAAGAAAGAAAGAAAGAGAGCCCTGAAGTCAGAGCTTCGTTTCTACGGTAAGCACTATACAAGTCTTATTAACCAGTCATTGTAGATAAGCACACTCATACCTGAACATCTGAAAATATTTCTTTGTACACTATTTATAATTCATTATAATAATCGCTTTCTTACTCTGACACTAGTGTTGATCATGCAATTAGTAATAAAAAGTGGCGACACTACAATTATAAAAACAACTGACATCAACATTACATAATGTTTAAAAGCGTTATCTGATGTCATGGTTGTTGATTAGTTTGTGTTATAACACTTTCTGGGTGGACTTCACTAGATTTTGGAGCATATCAGATATAATATTTCTATCATACATTTCTAAAAGTTGCTCTTTAGTGTTTTCTGAACTTAGTGATGGAAACATACAGAAAAGAACCTGCTGTTCAGTTCTATTCAGCTTCATTTTTATTATATGAGTACAGGACATTATAAGGAACGGTTTTCTAACTATCCTTTTTTGGTACAACAGGTAGGACACACAACACAACAGCATAAAGAAAGATACAGGACAGGGAAGATACAATAGCGCAAGGCAGTGACATACAAATATGAGAAGTACATTTTGTTGATGCAAAAGGAGGTAGGGGTGATATTTTATAGCTTACAGTCTAACACTGTTCACAGTTTAAAGTACACTTTAACATATGCATTTACAACATTGTAATAGTTATTCATTTATTTATACTTCCCCATGTAAACACTTTAATTAATACTTTGTTAATACTCAGTGCAGTTGATATACTTTCAGAGTTACTGTACATTTTCTTTCTCTATACCTTATGTAAAATATTGAATTATTATTAATTCATATAACAGTGCTGTGACATTGACCTCAATAAGACAAGCATGTTTTCTCTGAGCCTTAAGCACCTTCTAGAAATGTTTATAAGAGTATTACTAATGCATACTGTAATGATATTATGATTTCTCTTGCTCTTATGTAAAGTATAGTATTTCACATATCTACTTATAAGATGATTATGAATATATATGCCAGTGTCATGACAGTATAATGAGAGAAATATGTACTGTCCAGCTTTTCCGCGTAAAATGTTTTATTTTTTGTGCTTTTCCGTGTTTTATTATTTTAATTTCATTTATTAGTTCCATGACACTGAAAAAATCATGTATTGTCTGTGTGTTGCTTACATGAGGTTAACTAAGTAACCTTCATCAGCTTATATGATCGTTATGAATACTAGAGTCAATACTACCAGAAATAATTATCATTTGTTGGCCCTTAAGTAAAATAAGTTTTTAAAAATAAAATTATTATTATGAATGCAAGCATCAATGTTATATCACTATAATGACCATGTTATACAGTATACAGCATGTTTTCTCTACCTCTTAAGTAAAGTGTTTAGTATTCCTGCGTATTGGATGATATTAATGCTATGTAACTATAAATATGTGATGTGCATATTTCTCTGGATTTTAAGTAATTTACTAATTTGTTTCTTTTGTTTTCTATGGTACTTATATATGGAAGAAGCTTAAGGTCACTATAAAAATATATTTTTTTTAGGATTTCACAATTTTTTTCACTCTTTGTTTTCAGATTTTTTTTACTAAGGTTTCTGATTTTAATATAAAATTGTGAGATATTCTTCTGTACTTATGTAAAATGAGCTACTTAGAATAAAAGCTTTTCAAACGCTTATGACAACATCATGACGTCACTTATTGCAACGATATAATATAGAATTTTCTAAATAGTCCAAAAAGCTTCTATTTCTAAGTTCTAAATTCAATTATATATTCCATATTCTATATTCTACAATATAGCAGAAGTATGTCTACATTGGTTACAGAGTCATTTGTCATGAACTTGTCATGAACCATGGGTTATAAAACAAACTCAAAACAACAACAAAATAAGTATGAGTTAGATTTTATGTAAAAAATTGGAAAAAAACAACAACAACGGAATCAGACCCCTGTTTGAATGATAATCTATGTGTGAATATTTATATTAGATACTTATGCATGTTTTATTTTAAGGCTAATTGTATTTATTAACTGTTTATATTTGATTCTATTGTAAAATATGGATTCGGCTCACAGTTCCTCCACTAATTTCCTAACCCTGGACTGATCCACACAATGCAAAATAGAAGTACTGAAAACATAAATACATAAAAAACAATGCAACACTTGTGTCTGCACCCCGCTCCTCCACCGCCACCATTACGGCCATTACGCCGTGTGTGTAAGTGAAGTGCTGCTGAGAGTGTCTCTGGTACAGCGGGATGCTGGTGGACAGCGCTTTGCTATGAATGCTGGTTAGAAAGTGAGCCTAATCATGCTGATATGATCCTGGCAGGGGTGCCTTTTATTCCGACATGAATTAAAGACTGAAGACTGGACTCACACAGTGAAGATACTTAAGCCAATCTCTGTCGCTAACACACACTTAGTGCTAATGTCCCCCCACCCTGGGAGCCGTGCTGTTAAATAGCCCGAACAACAGGACTTATTTTGGGGTTATTATTATTATTATTATCCAACCATGGTGAGGGTCCGTGTTGGTTAATGGGAATTGTGGAAAAGTGGAGTTTATTAAGAAGATTTCTATGGTTTTTTCAATGTTTACACAGAGAGAGGAAATGTCAGTGGCCTGCTGGAGAGTCCTATTCTCTGTTTTGCAAATGTATAGGCATTAAATGAAGTTTATTCAATAACTTAAAGATTAACAAGACTATTCAGTTTCCATTTGTCGGTGTGAGAAATGTGTACAAATTAGAACATGTAAAGAAGAAATGGTTGGATTTTAAGCAGCGATGGAAAAGTTACCAATCATAATTATATGTGAAATATTAAGCTGAATATTTGTCTTTAATAAACTGATTAAAAGAAAATTTAATGCTGCTCTTTCAAACCAAAAAACAACTGACCCTCAGATAATAAATTAATTAAATTCCATTCAAGTACTCATTCTGAGTTACCAGTGATCTCAAGCCCTCCTGCCTTCAGACACATTTTGATGCATCACATGGAGTTCTCATCACATGGAGAACACTAACTGCTGCTGACGATGGGCCACATGGTCTGCTTATAGATTTATGTGATCACTGAGGGCAGTTTGACTTAATAACCCAGAAGATGGCTTGGATTGCATTGATACAAGCAGTTTCACTATAATGGCTTATGACTGCAATTCCTCGAATAGTTTAAGGACTAAAATAGCCATGAACAGTTTTGTACCCAATTCTCCACAAAGGAAACAGTTGGTAACATCAACAATGTGGACTTAATATCAACTAAAACACATTGCATGTTATGCAGTTGCACTTTCGACCTCAGAACACACAGTTCTAGAAAGGATTTATTTATAATTACACTATCTGGTATCACCAAAATGAGGATGGTATCCCTTTTGAGTCTGGTTCCTCTCAAGGTTCCTCAGAGAGTCTGTCCTCACCACCATCACCCAAACACACCCAATTTATATCCAAAATTTATATTCTTATAAGGTTTCTTTGCAATAAAGTCAATTGTTAAAATTGCTATACAAATAAAATTTAACTGAATCGACTCAATTAAATGATGTATTTACCAAATAGGTCACTGTAATAAATTATATTCTTGAACTTAAATAATAAAATAATAGACTGGAGATTTTAACAGGATAAAAAAAATACATATTATCAACATTAGCCCACATGATTTGGGCAATTTAAGTTATTTAAAAGTTAGTAAAAGTCATGCAGGAATGGCAAAGGTTTAGCTTGGGGGTATGGGTGAGAGTGACATAACATTTCGTACAACTTTATATGTATTAAATAAAAAATAAATCCAGTGTCATCACACAAACATGCATGATTTCAAGCTTGTATGGATTTTCCCATAAGATCAGGTTGACAGGATCAGGTAACCAAAAGACTGTCGTGATTAAGCGGTGTTCACATTGTGTTTTACATAAACCTTGACTTAATCAGGTACTCTCCATATCAAAAGACACATTAATCCCTTTAACAGGAATATCTTTTTTTCTTTTACTTCTAACATGAATAAGATGAGGAGATCAGACTCCATTTTTGCATATGCATTGATATTGTGGCATCTCAGAGGGTATTTGTCAGAAAAGCTTTGCGCTTGTTCTATTTGAATGGGGAGGAACTGAGCTCAAATGTCCCCACAGGACTGCAGCCTCCCTCCGGCACAGTTTTCACTGAATGTGTTTAACCCATAATGTGAGGGGTAGTAAATCTTGTGTGTGTCTCATCTGGTATAGCAGAGACAGGCTGCTTAAATACAGGATCATTCAAATCATTTCACAGCCCTATGTGAGCGTGTGTGTGTGTGTGTTCAGGTCCCAAGTGTCTCTTTCCCGGCCTCAGGCTTTGCTTCCCAGCAGAACTGGTTTTAGCGTTTCAGTATGGCAGAGTGTCTGGAAACATATTGGCCATGACATAAAGGATGGATATGTTAATACAAGTGAGAGAGAAAGAGTTAGATAGATTCAAAGAGGAGGGAAATGTCTCATGCTTATAAAAATATTGTTTGCTATAGTTTTAACAGTAATCTTTCCTTGAGATCAGTTGTATTCAGTTATAAGGATTGTTAATTCGTTCAAAGTGTTCAGGAATGGCATATTGGTGCATCAGCTGTAACTCTTACTTTTCTCAGAACCCTCTTTGTGCCGATTTGGACAAAAGTCACAGTCATTGCTTTCTGGCAAAGCAGTTCTATAATCAATCAAGCATGGCTTTCTCCTTAAAAAGGAGGAAGACGTTATTCAGCGTTTGTCCTTGTGATCGTGAGCCCACACAACCACGGATGAATAGTTAAAGGAACAAAATAAGACCAAGAACACAATGGACTGTTGTCACTCATTATAGGTCGTTCAATTCTCTTTAAATACCTTTAATTATGGATATGAGTTACAGAAGAATCTCAGATTCAGGATATTTTATTTTAGAATTCTTACTAATGACTAGTTATTGGTAATTGTATATACAGTACATACTTAATAACTTATCACCAACATTATGCTGTATGTTTAATATAATAGATACTGTATATGGGACAGCCTTACATAAGTACATGAAAAATGTCAAACTAACATAAATGATTAACACCAGACTTTTAAGTAATGCAGATTTCCCACTATATCCCCAGAATACTTATTTACGAGATGTTCTTACAAAATTCTCTGCATACTTTCCACACATTTATTATCATGCAATTAGATAATTAGCAAAAGCTCACTATGTCCTCCATTTTTGCACCTCAAGTTTTCTTCTTCATATCTCAGGGAGTTTTCCCTTACTAATCCCGCCCCTCACCTGCTCAATAGGGGTCTGAATCCACATCGAAAAGAATGTAAAGCTGCTTGGCAACAATGTCTTTTGTTAAAAGCTCTATACAAATAAAACAACATTGAAAAATAATACAATTCTACTGTAGACGTCAAAGAAAAAACAAGCTGAAATTTCCAGCAGATTTCCCCTCATTAACATACATTTTATTATCTCATCCCCCCTACTTTCAATCTCTCTGACTATCTCCCTGAATAGATTGGGGTAATGAAATGGCCCCTGTTGAGTATTTTAAAAGATCTCAAAGATCTATAAACAGACAAGAGCTAAAGTGTATCTCTAGGGCAAAGACGATGGCATTACAAATTGAGCAGCTTGTAAACTGTCTGTACATTTGATGGAATAACATTTAATGATGGTCCAGAGGGAACTGGGTTATTCTGAGTTTTTTGTCCCTTTTGGCAAATGTTTCAGCCTTTGGGATACAACACAGTTCACCAAGATGCTGTGATGTTTTTCCATATAAGGATACATACAATGCTTTATATGGTATGAATTTGCATTATGATTCCTTTATTTAACATGGTTAGTTACTGGATTGAACTACATTAACAAATCCAGCATATTACATATAACTACATTGCCTGAGACGTGTAAACCAAAATAACAGAACCGAAAACAAAATAACAAATTTGAAAACAAAATAAAAAAATTAAAACAAAACAACAAAACTGAAAACAAAATAGCAAAACCAAATACAATATAACAAATCAGAAAACACAACGACATATCCAGAAACAAAATACCAAATGAGAAAACACAACGATAATTCACTCAAACTGGAAAAGGTACTGTAGGTATAGTTCGCAAATTAAATTCTTATTGCTGATTGGATGATCACTCAAATCGTACAAGCAGTAGTATCAAGTGAAGTCAGAATAATTTTTAAAGCACATTTAACACAACTTCGTTGACCAACACAGCACACACACCAAATGTTGTATAATCCTAACATACTGAAATGAATCCTTAAATGAAAATCTAAATGTCCGTGTGGGTGCAGTACTTCATACTGTATATACGTACTATATTTTGAGTGACAGATGTCTTATCCAATCAGCGGTAAGAATCAACAAGCCAAAAAAGTTAGGTGTGGTCGAATGACATTCTTACCGCTAATTGGACAAGACATCTGCCACTAAAGATCGGCAATAAGAATTTCATTCGCAAACCACACATAGGCATGTCGATTCTCACCGCTGATTGGACAAGACTCTCAAAACTCAAAATACACAGGAAGTACTGCAGCGACATGGACTTCTTCTTCTTTGTCTTTCGGCTGTTCCCTTTCAGGGGTCGCCACAGCGAATCATCTGCCTCCATCTAACCCTATCCTCTGCATCCTCTTCTCTCACACCAACTAACTTCATGTCCTCTCTCACTGCATCCATAAATCTCCTCTTTGGTCTTCCTCTAGACCTCCTGCCTGGTAGTTCCAACCTCAGCATCCTTCTACCATTTACATGTATTTTCATTTAAGGATTCTGCTGATGGAACAACTATTTATTGTTTCTATAATATAAGTGACAACAGGCAATCTCTTACACACATTCCAAGTCATTAGATCTAATTAAAAATTATTACAATGTGTGATTTGCAATACAAGAAATTAAAGGTTATAATCTTTAACAAGTCACTTTGGTATAAAAAGACCAACATGCTTCAGATGTCATGATTATAAATAAAATGACAATTATTACATAAATTATATAATAATCACATTACAATTACAAAAATAAAATAATCTTCCTTACTTTGAACTGCAACATAAATCTGGCCTCATTAAATTCTGATTATATTTTTTTATTTATTTTAAAACATATCAACGATATTAAATGAGGTAGTAGGTGTTCATAAAGGCTTATTACTGCTGTACAGCAATGAAATTATTTTGATATTATGTCTGTTTTACTACAATAAATTCAGTTTGTACTACATGTACATAATATTTAATGAGCTTAACATAAACATACAGGCGGCATGGCGGCATAGTGGTTCGCACTGTCCGGGGTTGAGGGTCCGATTCCTGCCTTGAGTCTGTATGTGTGGAGTTTTCATGTACTCCCTGTGTTTGCTGGGTTTCCTTTAAGTACTCGGTCCAAAGACATGCAGATTATGTTAATTGGCATTCGAAAATCGTCCATTGTGTGTATGTGTATGCGTACAGTATATGCACTCTGTGGTGGCTTGGCACCCTGTCCAGGATAAGCAGTATACAGTAGATGAATGAATGAATTAATGAATGAAAATATAAACATACCAATATTTACCAATATTTTTATATTTAACTTATTTACCTTACATAATTTTCTTAAGTGGAAATCCTGCCCTTAATTACATTAATTATTTTTTTCTTTTTTTTTGTGTTCCTGGTTTGTTCATGCAAACTAATTACCTAAAACATTGGGAGCTCTAATTAATTGGGGAGATTTACTGTAGAAATCCTAATTAAACTGTATGTGATGATATCTGGTAAGAATCTACCCGAAATAGACATTGCTAAACAAAAATAACTAGTTTCACAACCTGCGTCTGATATACTTAGATGAACGGTATCTTAGTGGTTAAAGTTTTTGGACTACTGACCAGAACGTCATGGGTTCATAGCACCGCCAAGCTGCAAATGTTGGGCTTAAAAAAGGCCCTCAAACCTCAACTGCTCAGATGTATAAGGATATAAATGTCTCCCTGGACAAGTATGCCAACAAGTGCAAATATATTCAGTCAGTATTATAGCATAGATAAACATAGTACTAAATCATATAGTGGAGATGGCTCATTATTTTAAAACTTTTATAGGCAGGGCATGTGGCTCACTTGGACACTGATACTGCCAATAGCGCTGATCATTATATTCAGTCTAGCAGCACTTGCCTGGCAGTGGCATTTTGCAACAATAATCTGTGTTGCACAGGCCGCTGGACATGAAGTATACCGTATATGTTAAACATGGTGTTTTGAGCCATTTAGCTTCTGTTGAATTGCTATTACCCTTTTGAATGGCAGTGTCTTATTCAATCCCTGCGTAATTACATATGCAATTAGAAGCATTAGATTATGAATTGAACCAGCACATGATACGGCTGGTGTTTGAGGATTTTATTTTATTTATTTATTTATAATTTTTTTTTTCTTCTGAACTCTAAAAATACTTGAAGCATACAGGCAATATTTGTTCCTCTCAAGCATTGTGCTCCATTTGGCTAATCAGAAAGTGTGAGAGGGAATAGTTTAGGTTTAATGAACTGGACAAACATTTTATTATCATACCATTATAGTTCTAATGCTTGTACTCTTGAATAGGAGGAGACGAAGTGTGCAACAAATGCTTCAGACTCAAAAGGGGTCTCTAATCAGATAGTTGGTTGGGTAAATGATAAATGTGAATCGACAATGAGTTTTTCGTCCGCTCTTCTGTTTCGGTTTATTGTTTTGTTGGAAAGCAGATTTTTAATTTTTTTTTTACATTTCTTCGCATCAAATGAAACATTGCCTTTTGCTGTGTACCTTGCCCAAATCAATTTACATACTCACTCCACTGCAGAGCTAATTTCATAGATTTATTTCCTGAAATGAATCCTCTTCATCAAACCCATTGATCCTCGGAAATCCAGAGCAATATCACTGTTTGTATAATAAATTGACTTATGATTCAGGTATAGTTCAGGGTGGACTGAGGGAGGGGTAGGAGGGTTGAAGAGCAAGAAAAAATTCTGTTTAGATCGGAGTGTGTGCGTCAGTGTGGTTAATTTAGAACATTTAAGCTCGGGAATGAGCTTCTCCATCAAACAGTCCTGCTTCCATTTGCATTCCTTGCATACGAGTCAATTTACGACTGACCCGCACCATAAATCACTGACAGGCTTGGGCTGAGTATGGGCCTCCAGACATTAGCCTAGTGCTCACTGCTTTAAAAAGCTAATTTAAAAGGCAATTTTCACAGAAAAGCGGAGGGTTTGCTTACAGCTGAGTCTCTACTAGTTCAGCAAAAATCTGAATTAACCTGTGTTGCTATTAAAGAGCTCATAATACACTCAGGTTTACATAAATTATGTCTATTATCTTGAAACTTTTCTTTTAACAAGGGTCTATACAATCAAAGAGCTTTAATAACCAAAGAACCTTCCTAAATACTGTGAATATGGTCTTGAATGTGAGAAGCTTGTCAGGGGACCTAAAGCCCTTAAAAGATTATGGAAACATGACAAATATGTTATATTTAAAGTGTTATTTTATACAGTAGGTAATCTTTTTTTTTAAAAACTAAACTTTATAACTTTCCATAATGTCTTTCTGTTAATAATCTTGTAAACTTGTAAGAGATACAATTATACAAAATAGATAACCTTATTTGGCTCTTACTTATAGATATTTATAGAAAAAAACATAATGGCAGGTAATAGCAAGTACGTGATGAAAAGCAATGCAAGTGATTTTAAAAAAGAATAAATTCACATGATCAACAAAGCCAACAGAGCAACAAGAGAAAAAAAAAAGCCTTGAAAAATAAAAAAGTGCCTGAGGACTTTAGGACTCTGTTTACTTTGGCCTTTTTCTCCATCAATAATGTGCGGCTAAGAGAGTGGCTCGGCGGCTGCTCAGGCAGAAACCTGTGCTCAGTAAAAACAGCCTCCACACACCAGCAGCGGGCAGGCAGGAAATAATTGATGACCCCTTTCATGGGATCCTCAGACGGGTGTTGGGAAATCATTTTCAATCTTTGGCTTAGCAGATGAAACAAATGCTCCCAGCTTGCTTTGTCAATTCTCACTCCTTAGGTTCAAACAAAGTGGTTTTACCAGGGGACGGCCGTGAGGCGAGTGCGCGGGCAGCCATGCTGAAAATGTCCCTTGTCCTCCACAAAATGGTGCAATGTAGCATTTCATTTAGCAACACTTTGTTATTTGTCTTTGACAGAGTTGTAATAGGAAGAGCCTTCATATTCATTGACCAGGTGACCTTGAACTACTGCAGGACTCAAAGTGGAGACACGAGCGGGGCCTAAGACAGCTCTAAACTATTTCCAGCCTGCACTGTGGACACGATGCAGAGACATACAGCACAACATGACAGAGAAAGACAACTTGGGAGGGAATGGAGGTATGACGGAGGAGAGAAGGGAGGCTGAGGGAGGGTGCGAGGGGGAAAAAAGTTGGAAAAGGAAAGAGATAAACCAGGTGGAGCCTGATACTGAGATAAAAATAGGAAATTTAACAGGAATAAAGCAACATATAAAAAGAAAATTTTATTTTAAACACTGGTATGTGTATTTGTTCTATTATTTAAAAAAAAATGCAAACATCTTTGTTGTTAGTTAAGAAAAAAGTCTAGCATGCATATTATTATATTATAGGTTTCTAGTGGCAACCTAAAAAAATAAAGCTGAAGTGAATAACATATTCCAACTGGAGAAATGTTTCTTTCTATCACCGATGAAATTATGAGCAGGTGTGTGTGTGTGTATGTTTGTACATCTGTACTGGCTTTTAATCTAACATGCCATCCTTTGTGGTACATTACACACTCTCATGTGGGGGGCCTCTTTGTCGCCTGCCAGGGTATGTGTGTGTGTGTGTGTTTGTGTGTGTGTGGTTGTGTGTGGTTGTGTGTGTGTGTGAACCAAACCAGCAGTGTATTCTGTAGCAGTGAGGCCAGAAGTGTGCAGCATTACCAAGACAATGTGGCCATATGGAGAACAGAAGGCTCTCCCTCTGCCCTATTCAGCTGTAGCCAGACCCTGGCATACCCCCAGCAGACCCTCATCCCCATCCTCACACTGCGGTCACTCTGAGGTTAGCGCTTTAGCATAACAACTGATGAAAAGGGAAAAGTCATTTTATTTCCATTTAGAGCCATTATTGCCCTGAACACTGGGGGAAGGGGAGGCGTCTGTCCAACATTCAACAACACGGTTGTTGTCAAAAGACTAGCTGCTTGAGGAGATAATGAAAAGATCATTTCAGGTTTCCTGTTCTCAAAAGATAAAAGTCAGCTAATATATATCAAATGTCAACTGTGACTAATAAAATATAGATATTTTTGTGCTTTTTTTTTTGTGTAACATGAAATTTATGTGTTAATGTTGTTCATCATAAAATAAATTTATTATTATTATTTTTTTAACCAACAATAAAGAGACTGTTTGGTCACTGATATTAAACATTTATTATTGAAATTCAATATAGTGACTCACAGCCAATAACTTGCATTTAATGTGTGCAATACATGCAGTAAATGCACCAGCTATTTTGTAATATTATCAATATAATAATTTATTTAGTGTTGTTCCTGGTCTTTGACAATCAGGAATAGTCAGTAAATGATTTTTCTAAATGTTAGAAATATTTTACTATTTTTTTTTTACACAAAGTCTAATTTATTATTTTGCATATCACCCTGTCTTGCTGTCACCTGATGAACTTTATGACAAACCTGAGAACTCATAAAGCCATAAACTCCACTTACTTAATGCACCTTACAGCCTGAAACCCTAAGATGGATTTAATAACATGTGATTTCAATTCATTATTTAATGCTCAGTAGTTTTTATAACGGGATTTAGGTAGCAATAAACTTTTTCAAAGTTTTGTAGATTACCGCAACTAATAATACAATTATGAATCATGTTCAGATTTTCAACTATGTAGCATTATAGGTGTTTATGAATAAACACTAACGCATATTGACTAAAGCTTTTAGTAATGTCTAATTTGAGCTATATTACTGATCAGACAGATTTAAAACTAAAGATTATCATTCAATTCAATTCAATTCATTTAAATTCACTTCAATTCAATTCAATTCGATTCGATTCAATTCAATTCAATGTTATTTTTATAGCGCTTTTAATAATGGTCATTGTCTCAAAGCAGTTTCACAAAAGTGTCTGAGTGTGTTGTTTAATCATTTTTGTCTTTATTAGCCATTTCTATATTCTTTAGCAATTTCTCCAAAACTTGTCAGATGTTTAATTTGTGTCAGGCTTTTTATTTAACATACATGCGCACAAATCATACAATTAATTTAAGAAATATTAACTATGTATACTTTTTGAGTTGAATTAGTAATCAAGTTATTATTTCTTTATTTATTTTATTAATAACCCTGCAATGTCAGGTATATAAGAAAACAGGAAAACAGAAACAGTTGGGAAATAAATTAGGAAAGGCAATAAAATATGTTACAGTATACAGTAATATAGCAATAAATAGAAAATACAGCACCAATAAGTTGCACAATAACTGCTTTATCCATTTCTTCTCTTTTCACCTAATGTCTCTGAATTAACGTCTTAGATGTGACTTCTGTTACTTAAAGTATTATTATGATTTTAGAAAGATTATTCTCAAATCTTTAAAGGTGTTGCCACATAAGGTAGTGTAATTACAGGTTTGGATGGTGTTGATAATCGTCCCAGCTGCATGGCATAAATTACAGCAGAATCATAATCTCTCTTTGATGGTTTAAGGACACTGCAGGGTCCTTTAAACGAGACAGAGGCCTATTGATCCTTTGCCGTAAATGCTCTTTTCAATGTTAATAGCCTAATTTGCTCTAATGCGTCGTAGTGATGTTTTGCTATCCAAGGATGTGCTTGGATTTATAGCTTAACTTGAAGAGTGTCAGGCAGCGCAAACTGGAATGTGTGGCTTCCTGTATAAAAATGTAGGGCATTCTAGGGGAAATTGATGATCACACTGAGCATTAGTTCGTTTTGATTTGCACTCCTCAGGGGTAATTACCATGGATTAATGTGGCTTTCCAGGCTTGTGAGTGCTAAACTTTAGCCATATCCATTTCCCGAATGGAATGTCTTTGGCTAATAAAGTGGCTAATAACACTGAAAGCCCCTGATGAGGGCAAGTGTTGTGTATCAATACTGGGTTTTTTTTGGTCCTCTTAAGTCCTCGCTGCTTGTGTTAATGTCAGCCTTTGTGTAAAGATTATTAGGCTGCTAAGCATTTGTTTTATGTCACGACCTTGCACGCTTGTGTGGGTGTTACACACAATACAGCTGTGAGCTCTGTGTGTTCCACATTAACATATACATATATACACATATGCCTCAGAAATGACTGATTATTGTTCATCTGCAAATCCTTCAATAAAAAAAAGTATTAGCATAATTTGATTTATATAGTATGGCTAGTCTAATTATTCATTATTTGCTTGATATAGATCCATATTTTAAAAAATTGGTAGAAAATTGCATGCACTTAATATTAAGTTTATATTTATATTTAATTTGTACACCTTTATAGTAAAATGTCTTTATTATTATTATTATTATTATTATTATTATTATTATTATTATTATTATTATTACTATAACCTATGCTACACTCCTAAATAAGGTTATCAGAATTATTTTATTCTGGTAACCTTTATAATATTATTATTATTTAATTTTATTTCTTTTTTACTCTGAAAAAATATTTTATTACCCTGAAATATTTTTATCAATAATTTATACAATTTGTTTTTTTTTTAAACAATAACAACAACAACATCCTTGAACCTTGAACTAACTGAATTATTCTTGCTATTTCTGTCAAATGTTCTCATTATTTTAAAGGCACTTTGTGGTGGAAAATAATAAAATAAAAGAATGAATAAATAAAATACAACAAAAAACAAAAGACCATTCAAAATTTCCTCTTCTGGCAAATAACTATGCTTCTAAGTTTGTACAGTAGAAAATTGCATCTACTTCAAAGATTACTTATAAATTCTATGAACATGCCATACTGTATGTGAAATGATATAGTGACATGCCATATATTACATAACGCAACATTATCTAACTTGCCAGACTTTTTCCATTTGCTGTTGTGCAGTTATGAGAGGGAATGTGCTTTACTGGCCAATTTGATTTAACTGTGGTGTAAAACTGCAAGACATTTTTGTACATATATGTGATTACCTCACATATAACATACATATAACATATAACAAACAATCCCTCAAAAATATTTTTTTCTTTAACAACAACAACAAAGAAATTAAATAAAAAATGGGATTAAAAGAAAATTCTTAGTAACACAATTACCCCTGTTTTTGCTATTGCTCATGTTCTGGTGTTTAGGGCAGGAACAAAGATGAACAGACATTAAAGAAGGGCAGAGATAGCGTAAAACAGCATCAATGCTCTGACACTCAGTAGTGGAGAAGGTGACAGACACTATTAACCTTAAACCAGCCCATTTGCTAAATCAATGTCACTCATAGTTAATAACAGGTGTAATCAAATACATTATGCAAATCTAATTTGATGCCTCTTGCGTTATGCAAATTGACTCTAAATATAATGAGTCACGACACCTGACCAGATAAGGATACAGAGCCTTCTCTCTCTCTCTCTCTCTCTCTCTCGCTCGCTCACCAATGCACACAGGATATTTAAACAGCTACAAGCATTTTCAAAGCCAGTGAACTCTTTAAAAACTGCTGTATATAACCTGGGTTTGTTGATGTCTAAAATGTATGAATGTAACATATTTGGTAAATATTGGAAATGTTTACAATGCCCTTACTATATTGATTTTCATTGTCATTTACATTCACAAATATCACATACTTGAATCTACAGATGGATGGCAAATTAAGTGATGCTGTGGGGGGCATTTATTCACTTTAATCTAATGGTTCATGTTTCCTTAGAGTCTAGCATGACAGAAAACCCAGTAGAATGACCTTCTTACTCACATTTATTCTACCATGAAACATTTCTGTTCTGATGGGTGTGATCTTGCATGTTGACCCCGCTTCCATTTATAGGGCATGAGGGCTGATTGAGTGGTTTGATGAGGACGAAAATAAGGTTTTATGTTATTTTGTTGTATGACCTTCACAGTGACCAGATCTCAAGCATATTGAACACCTGTGGGAGATGTTGGAGTGCCGTGTTACTCAGTGCCCTCCACCACCACCATCATCCAAACAAACTGCTGATTCATATTCTTTGGAAGAATGGTGTCTGTCTCTAAAATACCATTAAAGAGATCTTTATAATCCAGGCTAAGGTACATTTACTTTGCAATTATGGTGCAATATATGCTTTAGCTCTTTTTTTCTTTTTTCTCCTATCAGTCAAAACAGCGAGGACACTTTGAACATAATTTCCTTCTGAATGTGCAATACCATTGTATGTTTTTGAATGATAATAAAGTACTAATTAATTCATTTATTCATTGTAGATGTCTTGTTGGATCTTTAACATATCCGTAGGGACCTGAGATTGAAGCTTAAAATAATGTATTTAACTGATATTCATGCAATGTATTCTTATTCTTATGTTTACAAAAATAAAATAATATGTTTTAAACAATAAACTGTCAAAGTTTGCCTTCAGACCCCTTTAATGATGTCTGGTATAGAGTCTGACATGTCAAAGGAAGTTGGCCTGCCTCTGTGTGCAGTGTTAAAATGAACATTGATCCCAGTCATTAGGAGATGAGGAGGTTAGTTAGCCAATCAAGACCTTTTGCTTGAGTGACACAGCTAAAATTGCTGTTAATTATGCTGCCATCTGTAATGTTGCCCTGTTATACACACACCTGTTCACAAAAACAAGGGTCAGACACTGGAGGTGCACTACACAGAAACAACTTTGTATTTAGAAACTGATAAATGATAGAAATGTTAAAATGATCCACCAATTATCATTAATTATCAAATACAAAAGTGTGACTATCTCATTTCAGTAGATTCATGTTCAATCTGGTATGGGTTTCCCAAAGCTCTCATAATGGTTTCACTCTTTTCTGTTAAAACATTAATTAATGAGTGTTTTCCGAAACTCTTCATAACTAATGTAGTATGCCAAGCCGTTCATAAATTAGCAAGTAACCTGACCCAGCCTTTATTTACAGTACCACACTACCCACGCATTAGGAGTTAATTTAATACTAGTCAGCTCCGGCATATTCCTTTTTGTGTGTGTCACAACCAGAATTCTTTATATATAAATTAATTATGTATATAGATTTGCATTTAATCAAATTTAAATATACTACTAAAGAAAAAAGAAAGAAAAAAAAAACAGAAGAAAGAGAAATTAACATACATTTACTGTATCAGACACTAAAAGAATCCACTGAGCCAAAAAGCAATTCTGGGATGGTTGTATATTCTTATAATCTCTGCTTAAAACTATCATGTCTATCATTAACCTGCGCATCACCTGGTAATAAAAGCTCCATCTCTGAGATTGCTGCTTCAGTCTCAGTGGGTAGATGAAGTGGCAGGCCAGATGGTGTGTAAAATGTGGTTAAAATGCGTCTGCGGTCTTTGAATCAGCTCCTTTAAGGCAGATATATGGGTTCATCTGCAGCTTCCATACCTCTCAGGCCCTCATTAAGTATGCTGCTCATAAAGCTCAATGTTTTTCCATAAATACCCAGGGAACACAGTGAGACTGAGGCAAATCCTGAGCACACTGCTAGTAGAAGCCGAGGTTGAATGAGTCCTCGGGCTGCTCCAGCTTTCCCGAGTTAAAATATAAACTTACATGAGGTGTTTTTTTTTCATTATGTTAATCAAAATCCTCCCAAATGCATTACATCTTTTATATAGCCAACTTGATCTAATTTTCAACATTAAAAAAGGATTTAATTGGGCACAAAAGATCTGCTGTGAGATAATGAGAACACCAAGCTAACAAGCATTTGTCCTTGCATATGACATTTATCAAAGTTAAAGATTCAGTGATAACTAAATTAGATAAATAAAGTCATGCTCTACATTTTATGGCACATTATACTGCAAAGTTTTCTGTACTGATTCATTTCCTATAAGAGTTTTGGCTGTAAAGTTTATGTTAATGTGCTCAGGAAAATATTTAGGACAGAGGAATTTATCATTTATCAAAACTGCTCCCCTGCCCCCCCCCCCCCCCCCCCTTACTTAAAACATTGGGGAAAAAACAGATAGGCTGATAAAGGGAACAACTATTTATATCTACGAAAACACAACTTTTTTCACAACTATAAACAGATACAAAGTATGATATATACCTTTATGTGATGAACTCTTTTATGTGATAAAAATGTATTAGTATAAAAGAAATATGAAAAGAAAGGTGTACAAGACAGTGGTGAGACCAGCGATGCTCTACAGCTTAGAGACAGTGGCACTGTCAGCTGGAGGTACAGTAGCAGAGATGAAGATGTTGAGGTTCTTTTTGGGAGTGACAAGGATGGATAGGATCAAGAATGAGTCCATCAGAGGGACAACACATGTTAGATGTTTTGGAAATAAAGTCAGACAGGTCAGATTGAGGTGGTTTGGACATGTTCAGAGAAGAGATTGTGAGCATATTGGTAGAAGGATGATGAGGTTGGAACTGCCAGGCAGGAGGTCTAGAGGAAGACCAAAGAGGAGATTTATGGATGCAGTGAGAGAGGACATGAAGTTGGTTGGTGTGAGAGAAGAGGATGCAGAGGACATTATTAGATGGAGGCAGATGATTTGCAGTGGTAACAACTGAAAGGGAAGAGCTGAAAGACAAAGAAAAAGAAGATAACAAGTATGACATGATTCTTCAAATAATGAAAAATGGCAAATGTGTCCAATTTGTTGAGTATAAGATGGTAAGAGTAATAAATTACTACAGTGTGTGCTGTTAATAGAATTTACTGGACCCGAATTAGGGTAGCAAATACTGTACAGTACCACATTCATATTTTTTCCATGATAGCACACCCATCATGTTTTACTCTTTCATAACACTAGTTCATATACAGAAGCAGAGCTGTAGTGGTAAAAAACAACATGAAATTCCTTGAAGGTTATTAATTACAGAGTATAAAACAATGAAAGACAGGATGGAATATTTGATTAATATTAGTAATCATTCAATGGACTGAACAATCCTATGCATTTTAATAAAAAAAAAAGTTGAATATTATCATTTTACCTCTGCTTTAGCCAGTGGCATGGTGTGGGGAACATTTTTGAGGAAGCCAATTGAGACACCGTATGTCATTTATTTTTGCATAACTCTGGGTGTTTTGTACATCATACCTCACTCCTTTAACAGCCAGAAAAACTAGTGCCCAGTTGCATGCACATGCTTACACTCCAGCCAATGATTGCATTTACTGAAACACACACACACACGCACGCACGCACGCACAACACACACACACACACACACACACACACACATATACGTACACACACACACACTTCTCAACAATCAATTTATGCAGCTTCCCTCGCAAATGCATAAGCAGACGCGTAATGTTTCAAAAAGATTCAATAATTTAAAAAAAAACTGCATTTATTACCAATTCAGGAAACGTTTCATTTACAATCATTTCTAAATAATCAGTAGGCTACATGTATTAAACACATGACTTACTGTATAAACCCCATCATGTGGACAACCAAAAGTTGACTTAACTTCAAAAGTTAAGGCAACCGGGCTGCAAAGCAATTTTGAGTTCACTCAACTTCAGTGGTTGAAGTTGTGCCAAATCATTTAAAAGAGTTTATTGAAACTGCTGTTTTAAAGTAGTTATACCTTCCTAAAAAAGTACATCTAACTAATCATTATGAGTTTGTTTTAAGCCGAAAAAGGGGTTGAGTGAATTTTAAGAAATGAGTAGTCACATCTACCCAGACCTGGTTCAGTAAACTCAAAAAAGCTTTGCAGCTGGTAGCCTTAAATTATTAAGTTGGTTCAACTTAATTTTCATATTTTCATCTGTAAAAAATAAATAGTTGAGTTAACTAAAAAAGTTAAGGCAAGCAAAGCAATTTTGAGTTCACTCAACTTCAGTGCCAAATCATTTCATGAGGTTGTTTGAAACTGCTCATTTCAGTTACATTTAGGCATTTGGCAGAGGCTCTTATCCAGAACCACTGAGCTACCCCTGGCCGGTTAGTTATAGCTTCCTAAGTACAGTAAGTAGTCATCATGAGTTTGTTTAAAGCAGAAAAAGGGGTTGAGTGAATTTTAAGAATCAAGTACACACAACTACATTGTCTACTAACTGGCCAGGGGTAGCTCAGTGGTTAAAGCATTGGACTATGGTTCGGAAAATCCCAGGTTCAAACCCCACAACCACCAAGTTGCCACTGTTGGGCCCTTGAGCAAGGCCCTTAACCCTCAACACTGTAAAAAGTGGGACTGGGCTTAATTATTCATTCATTCATCTTCTATACCGCTTTATCCTGTATTTAGGGTCGCGGGGGACCTGGAGCCTATCCCAGGAGACTTCGGGCACTAGGCGGGGTACACCCTGGACAGCGTGCCAATCCATCGCAGGGCCTGGGCTTAATTAACAATTGTTAAATTAGTAACAAGTACATATTAAAATTTACTTACTGCATTCTGGAGTCAAATTAAGCTGATTTAAACAAATGCTGATTATTTATTAATTTCATTTCAAGTAAATTTTTTTCAGTTTAAAATCAGCGATGAAAAAATGGGGAAATTTTAATAACAGTTTTCTGCCCGTGACAAAATCTAATTTTTTTTGTAAATTTTACTCATTTGGAGAGAATAGGTTCTACCGCCATGCAATTTCAGCCCAAGTTTTTACAAGGTTCCACATGCAGCAGGATCTGCATTTTTCTTAATGTGAGATTCCAAATTCAAATTCAAATTTTATTTGTCACTTTATTTGAGATTTGTTTAGTTAGTAATATGAATGTACAAATAATTTTTTAGCAATTAAATTTTTTTTTTACAGAGAGTTGTGAAATATACAAATTGTATTGTGTGGTTAAATTCAGTTAAGCTACATTTCCTCTCAGTCTGTTCTAAAGCTAAGATGTCCTCTCAGTCTGCTCTGTTTTTATTTGGGTAAAACTCAGGCTTAGCATGGTAGTTAGTTCGGTGTGTGAATTTTATTACAATGTGTGTTATATAGTATATAATATTCTTTAAAGAGTCAGTCGGGCTAGTCAATGTTTCAGAGTGTTAGCGTTAGCTTCCCCTCCCCCTAAAGTGGGGGAGGGGAAGCTAACGCTAACACTCTGATTGTGTTGATTGACTCAAGTGATTACACTGAGTGTCTAACTGCAGCAGTTAACTGTTGCTCTAGAGGCGAGTAATTAACTTAAAGATTTACCTTTTGTGTTTTGAATTGAGCTCAATATAAACTATTAAATGAAAGGGGACACGTGTAGCAACAGAATATTGTATGTTTCTTTATGATGAATATGGCTTCTTCATTGCATTGTAGAGTTTCAGCTGGCAACGGCGGCTGGCACGGTGGATTGTGTTCACTGACAATGGTTTCTGGAAGTATTCCTGAGCCCATTCTGTGATTTCCTTTACAGTAGCGTTCCTGTTTGTGGTGCAGTGTCGTTTAAGGGCCCCGAGATCACAGGCATCCAGTATGGTTTTACGCCCTTGACCCTTACGCACAGAGATTGTTCCAGATTCTCTGAATCTTCGGATGATATTATGCACAGTTGATGATGATAACTGCAAAGTCTTTGCAATTTTTCGCTGGGTAACACCTTTCTGATATTGCTCCACTATCTTTCTGTGCAACATTGTGGGAATTGGTGATCCTCTACCCATCTTGGCTTCTGAGAGAAACTGACACTCTGAGAAGCTCTTTTTATACCCAATCATGTTGCCAATTAACCTAATTACCTAATTGGTCTTCCAGCTCTTCGTTATGCTCAAATTTACTTTTTCCAGCCTCTTATTGCTACTTGTCCCAACTTTTTTGGGATTTGTTGACACCGTGAAATTTGGAATCAACATATTTTTTCTTTAAAATGATACATTTTCTCGGATTAAACTTTTGATCTGTCATCTATGTTCTATTCTGAATAAAATATTGACATTTGCCATCTCCACATCATTGCATTCAGTTTTTATTCACAATTTGTTTAGTGTCCCAACTTTTTTGGAATCCGGTTTGTACATTTAAATAATTTATTCTATGTTTCTTACTCATTATTATAGTAGTAAAATTTACTTAAATATATTAGGTGCCACTTTGTTGCCATAATTTTTTTGCGTAAACCATAGGTCAGATTTTTTACAGTGAACTGTAAATGATGAGATAAAAAATAATGAGATAAAAATGTAAGTTGCTCTGGATAAGAGCGTCTGCCAAATTCCTAACTGAAACGAGCAGTTTCAAACAACTTCATGAAATGATTTGGCACTGAAGTTGAGTGAACTCAAAATTGCTTTGCAGCTTCTTGCCTTAACTTTTCTAGTTAAATCAACTATTAATTTTTTTTACAGATGAAAAGATGAAAATTAAGTTGAACCAACTTAATAATTTAAGGCTACCAGCTGCAAAGCTTTTTTGAGTTTACTGAACCAGGTCTAGGCGGCGCGGTGGTGTAGTGGTTAGCACTGTCGCCTTGCACCTCCAGGGTCTGGGTTCGATTCCCCGGCCAGGCTCGATTCCCATCTCTGTGTGCATGGAGTTTGCATGTTCTCCCCGTGCTTGGTGGGTTTCCTCCGGGTACTCCGGTTTCCTCCCACAGTCCAAATATATGCAGATTAGGCTAATTGTCGTTCCTAAATTGCCCGTAGTGTGTGATTGGGTGTGTGAGTGTGTGTGAGTGTGTGTATGTGTGTGCCCTGCGATGGATTGGCACCCTGTCCAGGGTGTACCCCGCCTAGTGCCCGAAGTCTCCTGGGATAGGCTCCAAGTCCCCCGCGACCCTGAACACAGGATTAAGCGGTATAGAAAATGAATGAATGAATGAATGAACCAGGTCTGGGGTGCGTTTCCCGTACAACTATGTAGCTCTTTGCTTAACCACCATAGTACGATGCAACGTTGAAGAAACTAACTAACTAGTCACAAGTGTTTCCCAAAACCATAGTACCTGTGTCGCACTTCCATGGTTAGAACTACGTTGGTTTAAACTGTCGTTCTTCTTCTTCTATACAATGGCGGAATAGTGCCATAGGCACATATCGCCCTCTACTGTAAAGTGTGTTTATTTTTTTTCTCTCTCTTTTCGGCTCGCATTCAATGCACTTTCGCAGTGACGTAACGTAGAAGTGGTGTAATAATGTCACAATCGCATTTTTCATTTTTCAATATTTCATTTGAACTCATTTTTTATTTGGTATTGATACATCAGTACAATTAAAATAAAAAGAAATGATGGGTTTTGAAAATGCTGGGATTGTGTTGTGAACACCTGTTACCCATTTTGCTCAATATTATTTCCTATATAAGTCCCTTTACATACAGCCATGGTTTAATGAGAGTTCACGTGAAAAAATGACACGAAAACCACAATTTACTAAAAAAAAAGAGCTTGCAGTTACAAATTCGGACAAAAAAAATTGGAATGAAATCGCACAAAAAATGTATGCTTCTGGGAATGGATATGAGAGAAGCCCAGAGGAAGTCAGAAACAAGTGGAGGGACTTTGCAAGTAAGACCAACTGGTGGCTCAGCGGTAGCTGTTCCGCTTACCGTGCGGACGGCTGGGTTCGATTCCCAGCCAGTGCCCAAACCCCAGTTTGTTGATTTATTTGGGTACATTCATTGAATATATATATTGAGTAATATTTTAAATAGGCTTACACTATGGTAGTGTCTAAATTTTACAATTTCTTAGTGCTTAACACTTTATGCACTGTATATGTTGAATACGTGAACAGTACAGATAACATTCATTATAAGTGAAAACCTCTAACATACAATAATACTACAAATATTGTTATGAGACATTTCTCTTTGGGTATGTTTAAAGATACTCAGTTAAAAACTCACCTTTTCTTCGCACAAATTTCCAACTGTGTTCCAACCGGCATAAATAATGCTTCTGTAGGGCACTTCGAAGGGAGAATAATTGCGATGGTACCGCTGTTATATCGTTTAAAGTGAATTTGTAATAAAAATTAATAACCTAATATCTGAGCACCAAAACATTAAGTTTTCCAAATCGCTCAAAGTGGTTGGGAATTTTTTTAGAAACTAATAGGGCGTAGGGTCGTTAACTGTGAATAGAACACACCCAGCCGTGGCAAGGAACTATGCTTCTAACCACAGGTCGAAGGCTGTAGTTCCAACCACGTAAGTTTGCGACGCTGTTTGCGAATGTTCGTTTGAACTATGGTTTCGGGAAACACCTAGTTGTTGAACTATGTTGGTAACGACGGAACTTGCGACCATAGTTGGCTAACGATGCTTTTGGGAAACGCACCCCTGGGTAGTTGTGACTACTCATTTCTTAAAATTCACTCAAACCCTTTTTCGGCTTAAAACAAACTCATAATGATTAGTTAGATGTACTTTTTAGGAAGGTATAACTAACTTAAAACAGCAGTTTAAATTAACTCTTTTAAATGATTTGGCACAACTTCAACCACTGAACAGCTGGCGTTAGCTGCGATGACTCCTGTACTGCTGTGCGATATGCCCAAAGCACGAGAGGCACGAGAGATTGTTCGTCCCAATCGCGTTGCTGATCGCTGGTAAGTAGGGCGAGTTGTGTGGTGAGCGTCCGATTGAAGCGCTCCACGAGGCCGTCACTTTGTGGATGGAGTGGTGTGGTGCGGGTCTTTTTCACCCCGAGGCGTTCGCACACCGCTGCAAACACCTCCGCCTCGAAGTTGCACCCCTGATCGCTGTGTAACTGCTCTGGAGCGCCAAACCGGCTGAACACCTCATCCACTAGCACTCGGGCCGTGGTGGAGGCGCTCTGATCAGGCACAGCGAAAGCCTCCGGCCACTTTGTGAAGTAATCCACAACGACCAGCACATAACGGTTACCCCGATCGGAAACGGGGAACGGTCCAAGGATGTCCACGCCCATACGCTCCATGGGTGCCCCCACCCGAAAGTACTGCAGCGGTGCTCGCGAGCGCTGGGTAGGGCCCTTCTTTGCTGTGCATGAGTCGCATTCTGTGGACAAAGAGTTCGCTATCAGTATGATAACCTGGCCAGTAGAAACCCGTAACCTGTCCCGAACCCGTATGCCCGTGAACCAACCCCAACACGCACGCCCTCAAAGTCCTGGGTACCAGAAACTGAAAACACTCGCCAGCGCCGCACGGCCGCTCCCAGCTGCGGTAGAGTAAACCTTCCCGCAACGCTAGGCGGGTAAACTGTGAGTGGAGAGCCTTTGCCTCTAGCCCCAGATGAGCGATCGCGGTATAATCCGGTCTCAGGCCCGCTTTAACCCAACCCAGTACTTGCTGCAGAACTGGATCACCCTCCTGCTCGGCTGAGAGCTGATCATTGTCCAGCTGTGGCACAGGTGAGATGACGGTGGGAGGTGCCCTAGACGAGGCAGTGACTCGGATACATGCCCGCGTCGCAACCGCGCTCCTCAACCCACTCGCAGTACCGACAACGCGCTTCGCTGCATGGCCGGCGAGATAACGCGTCGGCGTGAGCGTGTAGCTTCCCGGCTCGGTGTTCAATAGTGAAGCTATAGTCCTGTAATCGCTCCAGCCAACGCGTTAACTGCCCCTCGGGTTCTTTGAAACTAAGCAGCCACACTAGCGAAGCGTGATCAGTCCGCAGCAGGAAGGTTTGCCCATATAAGTACGGCCGGAAATGTTTGAACGCCGTGACGACAGCTAACAGCTCGCGCCGCGTGACGCAATAATTCCGCTCGGGTCCAGACAACGCTCGGCTGAAATACGCGACAACCTGCTCTTGGCCACCGGAAACCTGAGACAGTACGGCCCCCAGCCCTACATCGCTCGCGTCTGTGTCAAGGATGAACGCGCGTGCTGCATTCGGATAGCCGAGGACGGGACACGTGACCAAAGCTTCGCGCAACCGAGCGAACGCGCGCGCATGTACAACCTCCCAGCGGAACGGCTGGTTCTTTTTAGTCAACCCATGCAACGGACTTGCGACGGTGGTGAAGTCTTTCACAAACCGGCGGTAGTACGAGGCTAACCCGAGGAAAGTGCGCAGCTGCGACACATTTACCGGTTCTGGCCAATACTGTACTGCAGCGATTTTGTTTGGGTCGGTAGCAATCCCGTTCGCACTAATTATGTGGCCCAGAAATGCGGTCTCTCGACGCAACAGCTGGCACTTCCTAGGATTGATCCGCAAGTTCGCCCGTCGGATAGCCAAAAATACCACCCGGAAATTAGCTAGCGCGACCTCAAACTCCTTGCCGTGCACCAGCAAATCATCCAGATAGACGACGCAACGGTTACGAGGGATATCCGCCAACACTTTCTCCATCAACCGTTCAAACGTCGCCGGGGCGTTGCATAGGCCGAAAGGCATACGCCGGAATTGCCACAGCCCGTGCCCGATCGAAAACGCGGTTTTAGGGCGTTCATCCGGAGCGAGCTCTACTTGCCAATACCTGCTACGCAGATCTAACGAGCTAAACCAAGCCGATCCTTCCGCGTCACCGCATTTAACCGCCGGTAATCGACACAAAACCGCCAAGAATTGTCCCTCTTACGCACAAGCACAATCGGTGAAGACCACGGTCCGGACGCTGGCTCAATGACGCGTGAGTCGACCATCTCACGCAGCTTCTGCTCGGCGACAGCCCGTTTAGCTAATGGGAGGCGTCTCGGGTGCAACCGAACAGGAGCTGCGTTCCCCGTATCAATCTTGTGCTGCACCAGATTGGTATGGGTGCAATCGCGCTCATCTACCGCGAAAACATCCGCAAATTCATTAAGGAACGATCTCAGAGTTTTGGTCTGTGTCGAAGTCAACCCCATGCTGCTACGTTGCAAAAGCTCGTTTAGCACGCTCGCTCGGTCATGTACCGGATGTTTGGGTGTCGCAGCCTCCGGAAGTTCCGCCCCCCGTGTGTGTGCTACTTTGTCATGCGGCCGTGGTTTAGGTGTTAGCAACCTAGCTACGCCGAAATCCCCACACAGAGTCCCGTCCGTTAGGCTGAGCGCCACCTCCCACCTTTCCAAAATGTCCAGCCCCAATATACAGCTATCCTCAATGTTCCCCAGCAAAAAGTCATGAACATAGCTGTGCTCACCTATGTTGATTCGCACCGATCGACGAGGCCGTATCTTCAAACGGCTCCCAGACACGGTGCGGATGCTAAAAGCCGGCTTGGGCACTTTGGACACTTGGGCAGCGCGCTCGCCTGGTCCCAACACTCCGTTGCGGAGTAGTGAAACAGTGGAGCCGGTGTCCACAAGCGCCAGCAGTGGGATGCCGTCCAGCACACAATCCATGTAAATCCCAGCGCGTTGTCCCACACGTCCCGAACGGAAGTCGACGCCGCCAGTTGGGGAAACAGAAATGGCCGTGGGAGGTGGCTTCCCCTCGCTGCCTCCCCGACCTAGTTTAACGGCTGCTGGGGTACGTTATCCTCGCGCCGCGGGGCGTTAGAGCCGTTGTCCTGCGGTCCCGGGCCTCGGCGTCGTCGCGGAAGTTCGCGTCTTGCTCGTAGCCTGGCCGTGACGGGTAGCCCTGTCCCCGGCCAGGTTCGCCTCCCGAGCGCCCCCTAGCGGCGGGAGGTAGCTCGGCTCTTTCGCCGCCATGCCCGGCCATGATGGGTTCAGCGCGCTCGGCCTCACGCAGTGCCTCAGCCAGAGAACCGGGTGCCGCCAACCTGACGTGTTCGCGGAGCCGCAGCGGTCGGAGCCCCCGGAGGAATGCACGACGAGCTAGCTCTTCCTGCTGATCGTGCTCGAATTCAGGGTAGCCCTGCCGCGCGAGGCATCGCACGCCCAGTGACTCTGAAGCGCGCCGCTTGCGGACCGCGAGTTCTTCGCCAGCCGCTTCTCTGCGGTCACCCGCGCCGAACCGGAAGTGGAGCAATTCCCACAGCTTCGCCCAATCCTTCCGCTCCTCGGCCCGGAGGTCCTCGAGCACCCGGAGTGCGTCGCCCTCAAGCGAGAGTGCTACGCGGACCGCGATTTCTGCTGGGGACCAGCCCGCGAGATCGGCGGCAAGCTCTACCTGCGCAAAAAATGCGTAGGGTTCGACGGCGCCGTTATAGAAAGGAAGGCGCAGCTGTAAGTCGCCTCGCCGGTTAACGGCGCACAGGGCTTGGTCTGTGGGAAGCTCCGCCCCGAGATCCAGTGCCGGGACCCTCATCTCGCCGCTCTGCTTTTGTCGCGCCGCCTTTTTTGTGCTGGCACCGTCCGGAAGGTGCTTCCTCTGCAGGAGTTCTGCTGCCACTCGGCGGCCCTCTTTGATCTTCTTCGCTCCAACTCAGAGATCTCCATCCCACTTCTGACACCAATGTAGCGTTTTTCGACGCTAGCAGGGATCTTGGAGGACGAGTGAGCTTAGTGGCTACCCAATGTAATGACTGGGAGTATTTTATTAACTCAGCACAAGCATAAACACACAGGTCAAACACACATACCACATGCTTAAACATGGCCGAAGCCGCTAACCTAAAACCAATATCCCACCCATGGTGAACATAAACATAATGCTGGCCCAAAGCCGGCGGTCGCCAGCCCCGCCCACGCCCCGCCTACATTACCCTTTGGTATGGAAAACATTATGAATAACCTAAGCTGTTGAGAGAATGACTTAAGCAAATTTTCAAGCTATGTTTATGCTAGTCTAGGGTAAAAGTTAATTAGGGTGAGTAAGCACTAGTCAGGTGAATAAACATACAGTAAGTGAGGGTAGGTAAACCCCAGTCAGTGGTGAGTAAACACTAATCAGAGATAGGTAAACAGTAGTCAGAGTGAGTAATTGTTAGTCAGTATTAGGTAAATGCTAGTCAGAGATAGGTAAACTCTAGTCAGGATGAGTAAACACCAGTCAGTGGTAAGTAAACACTAGTCAGTGATGGGTAAACACTAGTCAGGGTGGGTAAACGCTACTTAGTGGTGAGTAAACACTAGTCAGGGTGCGTCGGGGTGAGTAAACACTAGTCAGTGGTCGGTAAATGCTAGTCAGAGACAGGTAAACACTAATTAGAGACAGGTAATCATTAGTCAAAATTTGTGAATGCTAGTCAGTGATAGGTAAAGTAAATGCTAGTCAGAGGTGTGTAAACACTGGTCAGAGTGAGTAAATGGTAGTCAATGGTGGGTAAGTGCTAGTGAGAGATGGGTAAACACTAGTTAGGGTAAGTAAATGCTAGTCAGAGTTGGGTAAATACTAGTCATGGTGTGTAAATGAGGTAGGTGAACACTAGTCAGAGATAGCAAATGCTAGTCAGTGGTGGGTAATTCTTAGTTAGAGGTGGGTAAACACTAGTCAGAGATGGGTAAAGACTGGCCAGAGTGAGTAAATGCTAGTCAGTGGTGGGGAAAATGCTAGTCAGAGATGAGTAAACACTAGTTAGGGTGGGTAAATTCTAGTCAGCGGTGGGTAAGTACTAGTTAGGCAGAGGTGGAAAGAGTAATAAAATTTAAAAAAGTACTGTTACTTCAGTGAAATTTTACTTAAGTACAAGTAAAGTTACCATTATAAAAATCTACTCAAGTAAAAGTAAAAAGTAGCTCATTAAAAAATTTACTTAGAGTAAAAGTTACCGAGTTACTTTTTTATTTTTATTTTTTTAACAGCGGGGTGGGATGAGACATTATAGCGTAGTTCAAAAAAGATGAGCAGATATAAATCTCAAACTAGTTGTTTTTAACTGAAGGAACACCTTTGCATAATAAAGCTGTTGTCTTTCTTGTGCTTGAAAATCAAAGTGGTCACTTAAATATGGTGTTACGTCCCAGTCTAGGGCCATACTGCAAAAGAATGGTTCAGGGTTCTATTTTAAACTGTATGGAAATGGTGGTATATGGCAGAAAGAACTAGATCCAATCATTAACTGATGAAATAATGAGGTTTGTATATATATATACACACACACACACACACACACACACACACACACCAGGAGGAGGAGGAGGATCAGATTCAGGATGGACCCAGGCCAAAATAATAAACAAAATGGTATTTATATTTAGTAGCTAGATTATCTGAAAAAAAAAAAAAAAACCCACACAAACAAAAATACAGGTACCTTCCCGGACTCCCTAAACCAAAAACAATGAAATTATCTACAAATATATACAAAGATCAACCAAACCAAAGGGACAAAGCAATAATCAAAGTCAATGGGAGGCAAAAAGTCAAAACCAGAATACACAACCAAATATCAAAACGCCAAAATCATAACCTCTTTCCTCTTTCCCGCGTCTCTCCGGTTTATATATGGTCGCGCTAGTCGATGACGTCACTCTCAAGGCGGAAGCGACCGCGTGGAAGGTCAGGTAGCTGCCGATGTCAGAAAACCTGGAGTGGAGTCTGGAGCGGCGCGCGACCAGGACATGATACACACACGCGGCGCAACGGAGCTTTTATAAAGCATAATATTTTTTTTTTATTTTAGCATTTTCATTCATTTATTTTTTACTCAGTAGCGAATATGATTTAAAATGTAGCGAATTACAATACTTCAAACAAAACGTACTTCAGTAAAAGTAAAATTACAGATTTTTAAAACTACTTTAAAAAGTAGAAATACACAAAAAAGCTACTCAATTACAGTAACGCGAGTAGATGTAATTCGTTACTTTCCACCTCTGTAGTTAGGGATGGGTAAACATAAGTCATGGTGAGTAAATGCTAGTCAAAGATGGGTAAATGCTAGTTAGAGATGGGTAAACACTAGTGGATTAACAGTAGTCAGGGTGAGTAAACACTAGTCAGTGGTGGGTAAATGCTAGTCAGAGACAGGCAAACAATATTCAGGGTGAGCAATTGCTAGGCAGTGGTGGTAAACACTAGTCAGAGACATGTACATGCTAGTCAAAATTAGTGAATGCTAGTCAGTGGTGAGTAAATGCTAGTCAGAGGTGGGTAAACACTTGTCAGAGATAGGTAAAGATTATTCAGTGATGGGTAAACACTAGTTAGGGTGAGTAAACGCTAGTCAGAGGTGGATAAACAGTAGTCAGGGTGAGTAAACACTAGTCAGTGGTGGGTAAATGCCAGACAGAGCCAGGTAAACACTAGTCAGTGTGAGTAATTGCTAGGCAGTGGTGGTAAACACCAGTCAGAGCTATGTAGAGTCAGAGCTATGCTAGTCAAAATTAGTGAATGCTAGTCAGTGATGGGTAAATGCTAGTCAGAGATGGGTAAATGCTAGTCAGAGATGGGTAAAGACTGGTCAGAGTGGGTAAACACTAGTCAGAAGTGGGTATAGGTTAGTCAGGGTGAGTAAATGCTAGTCAGAGATGGGTAAACACTAGTCAGAGATAGGTAAAGACTAGTCAAAGTGAGTAGATGCTAGTCAGTAGTGGGTAAATTCCAGTCAGAGATGGGTACACCTAAGTCAGGGTGAGTAAACTCTAGTCAGAGGTGAGTAGACACTAGTCAGAGATAGCTAAAGACTAGTCATGGTGAGCAAACACTGTTCAGGGTGAGTTAATGCTAGTCAAAGGTGGGTAAACACTAGTCAGTGTGATAAATGCTAGTCAGAGGTTGGTAAACATTAGTCATGGTGAGTGGACACTAGTCAGAGATGGGTAAGCACTAGTCACTGTAAGCAATATTTCAGAAATTTAGGTAGTTCATAAATGCCATTTATGTGCATTTAGCCTTCAATACAGCCCTGAGTAGGAGGGAATGTAATGCTAGATTTTTCAGCAATGTTTCCAAATGTTATCCTAAAGTGACAACTGCAAGAGGTAGGGCAGAACACAGAAATAATTAATAAAGACTAATACAAATTGATGGAGTTGCCCTAAAATTATTTTGAGATTTTGTGAGCAGGCAGAGAAACAAAAATGTTAAGCATTCAAACAAAAAATCTGACAACCAGATTTAAGTACTGTAGGTAAAAATAATTATTTACTGTACTTAACTACCTTTAAATATTTTGGTATCAGACAGCTTTATGCATAAGGAATTTGTAAGAAATTCCCTCTAAGAAATTACATAAAGGTTTGCGGTAGAAGCGGGGATTTTTTATTATTATTATTATTATTATTATTTACAATTACATTTACTTCATGGCAATGACCGAGAGGCCAGATGGTTCTTTTTCTAAATAATAAAAACACTGAACCGATACCAGTGCTCTAGCTCCTAACTCATATCACCAGAACATGTCTCATACATGATACATATGACAGATATGCACATGCACAGTATACTAATCACTGGCCTGATCATTTGGAAGTCTGGCTCTTTCAAAGCATAATATGAAGAAACGATGGTTGATTCAGGACTTTTGTACAGCATTGTACTGTACTTTCCTTTTCATATCTGTATTATTTGTTTGCTCTTGTTCTGTATGATGTCTCTATAGTATATTTTTTGTTTGTTTTTGTCGGTTATTCATGTTTGTTACACCCAGTCTTCAATGATGCCACGCCTCATTCCACTGGACTGTTGTTCTAGCCACAAATGCACATGTGACAAATTAAACATTTTTGAATAAATTTTTATTTATTTTCAGCTAACATTATATATCTTAAGAAAGCAACTTGATTTTGGCACAGAACTGTGGATAATGGAAGCTACTATCTTTACTTAGTAGTAAAACCAATAAAAAAAAGATAAAACAGCATGTGTCTAAAAAAATAATTACTGAAAATAATTAATGGTCTTAAGACAACCTAGAATTTAATCCAGCTTCTGAGTTGGCTGGTTTGACATCGTTCTAAAGTCTCAAATGTTCTCTCAAGTTAAACTGATTTGGAATAAGATTTGCTTTGTTGTTTAATTTTGCAGCAATTTGTTTGATAGGTATATAAAACTGGCCAGTGGAAATAATTGAGACTGAAGGTACATGAAGCACTCTCTAGCCTCCTAAAGAGAATCGCTGAGGATGGTCTTATGGTGGTGAGTCCAGGTGGGAAAAAAGTGTGAAGATATTTCGTCTCTGCTGGAGAGCAGCTATAGGATTCCTCAATAGCTCACTAAACTGAGGAAACAATGGGAAGAAATGGCCACAGTCAAAGTTACTGCCACCACATTGACCCTGAAGAGCAATTCAAGTTTATTGACTGCTTGGTCCCTAGTAATTTGCTAAACCAAACAAACTCAAACTTTAAACCAGAGGAGTCATCAGTCTTAACATCTGTAGACTTAAGTCTCAGCTGGACCATATACGGGTTCTATATTGCACTTATTGCTGGTGTAACGTTGTTTGTCAGGCCCATGCTCAGGTCTGGTAGAGTTTAACGTTCTTAAAGTTATTGTTAAAGCTGTTACCTGAACAATTAGGACAGAAGTGCTAAAACACTCTCACTGTGGAGGGGGAGAACAGAGTCTGTGTAACAACACACACACACACACACACACACACACACACACCTACACACACACACCTACACACACACACACACCTTCACACACACACACACACACACACACACACACACACACACACACACACACACACACACACACACACACACACACACACACACACACAGTTTAGACACCAAACTATATACCTACTGTAATTTACATACATAACAGTCACAGACCTTTTATTGCACATCCTTCCCATTTCAGGGAATCAAATCTGTTCATGTATGTCTGGACCGGTTTTCTATTTGTTTTTATATTTAACTAGCATGACCATTAACAGACAGTTACTAAGGATGAATGCATTAATGATGTAAACTGATCACATACTGTAAAATGGTCCCATGACATATACAGTATAATTGAACTTCTCTGCTTCTGTTATGTTTTTGATTACATCATCACACACGTACATATGGAGATAAACAACATTAATCAATAATATCAAGGCATGTTATACCTGCCTTTCCTAGTCTCTGTGAATTAAACAGAAAGACTGAACCAGTTTCACTCAGAAATATAACACATTATGAGAGAAAAACATTTAAAGCATTTAAATATTTTTTATTTCTTAGATAGATGTATTCTGTTTTTTTTCTGGTATTAATACCTGTTGGCCATCAGGTCAGGTGACTACAAAAATAGACTCCAGACCATCTTCTGTATGAACTAATGATGCAATGACACACCGCAGGCCAAGAAATAACTGAGCAGCCAACTGTCCAATTGCATATGGTCTATAAAAAAATGACGGACAACGTATATAAAAAGAGCTACACAGATCCCTACACATTTCTAAAGTTAAATTAAAGCTGTCATTCTTGATGTTAAACATCATTTAATATGAAATGTGCTGGAGTACAGAGCTAAAATGTGTCCACTGCCAAATGCATTGTATGCTACCGTGATATTGTGTGGCTGTAATGATGATCTGATTCTGTCTTGTACGCATAAAGGATATGAATGAATAATGTTGGAGTGATTTATTGAGATTATGTCTATGCAGGAATCTCATAATGAAACAAGCAGAGGGGAAAAGAACCATCAGAGCAGCCCAGCTTAACCAGAATACGGCTATAAATACTAGATTCTACTGTATCAGCATCGTATCAGACTCTTACAATCATTTAAAGAGACATACACATGCACATAGAGAAAAACAGGCTCTTTATAAGAACACATACACACATTTACACAATAGCAAAAACTATACACTCTATTATCATAGGTGTACTTTATAAGCCACACAATAAAGCAAAGGAAAAATCGGATGAATAGTATAAAATGTACAAAAAAACACACACACACACACACAAAGGTACCAGATTCTAGATGCAACAACGCAGGACAAAGTAGGTTCATGTGATAGATGGTGCATCGCCGAGTCTCCATTCTAATGCTCCACAGCCACTGGTGATGGGTGCATACATCTATTAAGACGTTACGACAGCGAGCCTGGAAAAAGGGAACACTTCATCTGAATTCATTATTAATGGATCTATATCTTATGTTTAGGGCCAAGGACACAATCTGTATCACAATGCAAATATCTATCATTAAACGGTGACAGTTCATTTGTCCTGTGAAGGAAAGAAAAATGTTTTCCAGTGGAAGAGGGATCCTTAGCACTCCATCTATACAGACTTGGAATAGCAATTTCTAAACAAATGCATGTTTGCCCAATTTAGAAGTGCTGTATTTGTTTTCATCAGTTACAGTATGACTCTACTTTGAAACAATATCACAGTACTACTGTACTACAGAGCTCAGAAAAATAGCCTTGATGGCTTATCTTAAAGTGTGGTTGAAAGAAGGGGTGACACTTATAAAACATCCATTTATACAAAGGATAGTCCAGTGAGGTACATAGCGGCAAAGAGAGAATATTTATTTTCACATGTGTACAGTGCTGACCAACAGTATTGAGACAAAAGTGAAATTCTGTTTTTTCATGACATTAATTTTTTTTTTATTAATCACTATCAAGATATTAAGAATAATTTGAAATAATAAGCAATTAAATTGTTATACTGTACAACAATCAGTATTTAGTAAGAAGTCTATTATTCTTTAAACCTGCTGGATCTGGCTGGGCATAGCGGCAAAAAGACGCCTGCAGTACTCTGGTGTCACTCGCTCAATCCATGCCTGGATCTATAGTCTCCTGAAGATCATGTATTCAAATCTGCCACAGAAGTTCGTAAGCAAAATGTTGCTCCTTCTTTTTAGCAAAACTCTAAGACATTACTGTATAATCAACATGTGTATCCAAACCAAGACCAAATCTAAACATAATTTAAAGATCACTCATACTCTTCTTCACGGTCTATGCTGCTTTGTCCTGTTTACAGTGTTGCAAGGGCCTGAACCTGTTCCAGGAGTCTTATGAGGGTATGAGGAGGGGTACACCCCAGACAGGGTGCCAATCCAACACATCTGCAAATCAATCACCTGCTCATTCACACGCTTTTGGAAATGCCACATAGATTAATCTCCATGTCTTTGGAATGTGTGAAGAAACCTGAGTATCTAGAGGAAACCCATCAAGCACGGGGAGAACATGCAACCTCGATGCACACAGACCCGAAAGTAGAAATCAAACTCGGACCCTGGAGGTGCAAGCCGTCAGTGATAAACACTAAGCCACAGTGCCTCCTTTTTTCACGTTCGCATTATTAAAATTATAACCAGGATGGCCGACAGGATAATGTTTTATACATTAGTATGCACAAGAACCACTTATGTTACATACATTTAATGTCTAGGTGCAATGCAGGAACATATGAGGAAGTGAGTGAGCAAGGAGGAGATATTGAGTTTTTTCATTCACATTATCCATACAACACATTAATAAAAGTTTTATTACCATACCACATGCTTTTCAAAGTCCAGGTGCAGTGCTACTGTTGTTCTCTGCAAAATCTTCACTTACAGTAATAGTCATGCTTTATTTTCAAAAACATGAAAATGACTGCTCAGTTCAGTTGTTTTCTTTTGTTCATTAGTAGGCTACTCGTTTGCCTGCTAACATACAAGTTACTGTAAAAAGAAAACAAAATAGAAATGTGCATTGACAGCCATATGCCAGTGATGTAAAAACCAAATATATATATATATACCTCTACGTACAGAATTAAGGCTGATAGTACCCCTGATTTTAACTGAGTAGAGTAAAAACCTAAATATTAAACTACGCTGTAGTATAAGATAAAATACAGTTTGATTCTATGAGATTCCGAATTTGTCTTGAACATATTCGCAAATCCAAAAGATTAAAAAGCAAAAGACATTTCCCTAAACAAAATGATTAAACAAAATAAAATTTTGAAAATATGAGCAAAATATGAGATACTTTGAGCTTTCTCAACTTGGAGATTAAATAGAACATGGATGCTAATATAGTGGATGATGATTGCCTTTCACAGCATGATGTCATAATGGTTAGCACTGTGGTTAGCATGTTGTGTGTGTGTGTGTGTGTGCGTGTGTGTGCGTGTGTGTGTTTGTGTGTGTGTGTGTGTTTTGTCCTGGGATGGATTGGCACCCTGTCTAGTGTGAAAACTGTCTTGTGCCTAAAGTCTCCTGGGATAGGCTTCAGACTTCCCATGACCCTGTATAGGATTGAAAATTAATGGATGAATGAATGAACAGATGGATGAATGAATGCATAATTAACTTAAAAGTTTAAAATACTTTAAATCAGAAAAAGAAGGAAGTTTGACTCCACATATCTATATATCCAAACCATTGCATCTTTTTTTCCAATTTAATGATTTCTAGATAAATGTTCATGATTTCTAGGTAAATATGATGAAGCTGTAGCACCTTCATGTGTGAAAACTGCCTCCTTTTAGTGAAAAGTAGGTGAGAATAGCGTTCAACTTAACCTGTCTATTATTTGGTTTATTCTGTGTATATTGTATTAAGTGTACTTATGCAAGAGTGAAATGGAAAACAATCTCATGAAAGTTCTCTTATGTCAACAAAAAAGGATCATCAAAGACAGAACATTGGCTTTTCCTAGAGGATATGTGGCTCACAATGGACCAAAGTTGAACAAATATTATATACTACTCCAGTAGACTCAAGTGTTAAGGGTACAAATGGTTTGATGTTGAACTGTCTCAATTCTTCAGCCATTGCTGAAGTATCCTAGACTCCATGATTATTCTGTTGTGTATTGCTGTGTGGGAAACACAACCCACACACCAATCCATCTAGTCTTGCAATTTTCCAATATGTCAATGAACTGATATTGTTTCCTTAATGATGTGAGGAAGATAAATGATCGTAATAGAATGTTATTTTGGGATATTTTAGTGCTTGATTGAAACTAAGGGATGCACACCCATTTTAGTTTTGCTGTAGAAAAGAAAGATTTACCAATTTCTGTTATATAATTTATAAGTTGTTTTTACGCAGGCTGGGAATAATTAAACATGTTAATCACAATTAACCTTTCAATTAAAAAATTCAGTCAGAGTTAATGTTATACTTTATGAGATTGTTAAGGTGCTGTTGTCATGATTCGGGTGGTATGGACTGCTAGACGCAGAGGGTATTTAAAGTATAGAGTCTTCATTTACAAAACAAACAATAATCAAGAAAATAAACAAACAAAGAAACTTAAACAAAGGGCTCCTTCTTAACACAGGCTTAGAGCTACACTTAGTTTCTTTAGCGAAACACAGGCTAAGAGCTCAGCAAAAGAAAGATGGAGCTAAACCTAAACAGAGATGAGACAAAACCAAAGACGAGACAAAACCCGATACGAGATGGGGGGCAAGACAAGAGGGGGGCAAGACGAACATAGAGACAAGATGAGACTAGAGACAAGACGAGACTAGGATGGGAGAGACTAATGACTGAATGGGTTAGTAGTTAGTCGGGTTAGTATCTATACTGGTTATTGTCAGAAAGGATGATGACCTAAATGGGTTAGTCTCTAAATGGGTTAGTATCTGAACCTGCAAGGGAAACTAACACACAATAGGCTAGGCAAACAAGAGGCTAAGCCTACTAGCGGCTAAACCTACTGGAGACTAAGCCTAAACATACAAGGGGGGGGGGGGGGGACTAAATTTGTACTAAATACGTTGTAACTTTGAAGGATACCACCTCAATTTAGCTCAGTGTGACTGCAGAAGCTTCACTGAACCTTACCTCCCTTTAAGACAGGTTTGACTCCACATACGTTTGCATGAACAGTTGTGTTAGCACAGTTTAATGGCTTGAAGAGTGGTAAGTCCTGTACTCACCCATTTGTGAACTGTATATGTGTGTCAAGTGATTTATAATTTCTGAACTGCTCGGCTGAATAAGCACTAACACTGTGCACAAGATAAGAAAATACATCAGGCATGGAGGCAGCAGGTCAGGATCACGATCCACTCTTTGTTGGATCTAAACCATTTACAAGTTGCACCTTCTCCAAAATACTGATCCCTAGCTTTATCGACAACTTGTCACAGCAAATCCTGTTCTCCTTCTGGTGTTTTATTTTCATTTTAGCATTTGTTGGAATTAGCATTTGTTTCACAGACATTCCTCACAACTTCTTGTTTACTTCTGTATTTAACAAGATGGTTAACACCCGACCATGGAAAGCATTCCCAATGTGATCCCAAACCTTATTTTGTGCATGAGTCTGAACAATTTATTTTATTCATACAATTAAACACATTAATTTATAAAGTTGATTGAAAATTTTATGTTTTGATTGAGATAGTTTATACATTTGTTCATGTCATTCATACATTTTCTCCAAATGTGACAATAATTGATGCCGACAAAATCATAAAACATCAGCTCTTATACTGTAAAGTCTCTTCAGTCGTTTGAGTTCTTTTTGATTTCTTTGTTTTATATCCTTCTCATTGCTTTATGTCCTAAGTCTTTTAAACACCGCTTTTCAACCCTGATCCTGAGACATGGTATAGGATTTGTGCTTTTGCTGCATACCTGATTCAATTTGAGCTGGTAATTATCAAGCCCTTCATAAGCTGACTCAGGTGCGTTATAGCAACGAAGGCAGAAAAATGTGCAATACGTGAGTGGCCATGTATAAAACTGCTGCTTTTAAGTAAGCTACCCTTAACTCCAATTCAAAGCCAAAGTGAGGCAGAATTATTGTATCATCTTGACACGTTAAATCTAGACTATTTAGAATATTATTTGAATTTCTGGGAAAGGGGGCAGGCGTGTAGTCGGAATGGTCATCATGATTGATGGTCCTTTGGGAGCTGTAGCCTCGGTGGCTATTGATTCGCCCTCCCTTAAGTATCTATTTATTCTCTATCTACTTTTTTTCCTCCCTCCTCTGATCAGTTCATTTACATTTCAGCCAGTCACTGTTGGAAGCAATTAGCTCCACAGGTTCATTAGAACTTCCACTGACTGATTCATTTATCTTTCTTGTGTGTGTGTGTGTGTGTGTGTGTGTGTGTGTGTGTGTGTGTGTGTGTGTGTGTGTGTGTGTGTGTGTGTGTGCATGCTTATGTTTGTGTGTGTATAGTACCTATAGACTATGAGATGAGCATTATCATGAAGATGCTGGTTTATACATTGGTAAATAAACTGGTACCTCAAATGACATGAATTAATATTCTAGTCTCCTAAAACATTTGACTAAGATAAATCAGATAGTCAAACACCTAGAGAGCGATTTCTTATGAACCAGCATCTTATTTTTGTTACTGGGAGCCAGTGTAATAGAATTTTAAGTGGTGTTGTTTATGATCATAATGTTAATGCAGTATTGGTGGGTGTATGGGGGTGTGGTAGATATATTCTTCGTGTTTTAATCACCATCATGCATGCATTAATCCATAAGAAGCCTAATTTTAAAAAGAACATTATAGTGAATACATTATGACTAAGTGTGGTTTCACAGCTAATAAAAATGTTCTCACCCTGATTTTATGATTTTATTTAATTTTGATTGAAGTGGTAGAAATCAGCAGCTGGATGCATTTGTGGAAATAACCTTTATGAGTCTGGTATCTTGAACTCTATGACCTGTGCATCATACCTCAAAGAAATAGCAATGAAAATAGCAATAGCAATGGTGCTGAGTGCAACAAAGGAAAACTTAGTCGCTATGCAATACACAATTATTTACAATTACGAATAAAAGATTCTACTAAGTACTACCTTACATCATTCTACTAAGTTTACCTTACATCAATATATAGGGCTGAAAAAGAATAAAAAAATATTAGCAGTGCACAAGTGAGCACCATCATCCATATATAATCCAATGAGTTAATTCCTAAAAGAACAACAGAATGCGTCCTCAATCTGAGGACGTGGAGGCACCGCTGCTTTTCGAGCAGTCATTATGTGATGTTTCAGCCTCCATCTGTACGATCATGTGACATGCTTAAAGTCTGTGCATTCTTCACAGGGTGCGCTAAAGCACTCAGTAGCAGACAGCATCTCCAGTGGTTCAAATGCTATCTACATAGCCAGCATGTGCATGTTTCCAGGTTGGTGGTGCTGGAGGAGAAAACCTGCCCCTGCACCCCAACCCACCCCATCCCTGCTGGAAACTGGCTAGTAAACTGGGAAGGAGTGATGCACATACTCATGAACACACACACACACACACACACACACACACACACACACACACACACACACACACACACACACACACACACACACACACACATATCCCTTTCTGCAGGTCAAGGTGAAGAAAAAAGAAAACACATTTATTTTCAAACTTTTCTGGTTATTTGCTTCTTTGCGTCCCTTTTTTTTTTTTTTTTAGGAATTCGCCATTTCCCCATAAAATGAAAATTCATCTAGAATTACATCTTATGTCATTATTATGTTTATTAAGCGTGGATGATGTATATGGGTGGCACTGGCACACTGCTGAGAGCTTAATGATGCATAAGATTAAGCTGAAGTGCTCAGCTGTGCTGCTGCTTTTCCGACGATTCTCACACATACACACATACAGTAGACACGAAGCTACACTCATACTCCCACACACATGCACGCACACACGCACTTGCACAGACGCATTTCAGACTCACAGACAAACACGGTTGTATAGTGTGCAGGGAGAATATTCGACATGAAAACATTTTTGCCTCTGGTCTACTGCTCAGCTGGTCTACATGAATTTTTTTTCCAGATTAACCTTGTTAAGGACATATGTTTTTCAATGTCAATTTTTTCAGCAATATTTATATCTGTATTTTTTATCATACTTACCCATTTCATGTACATTCACATTTCTCTCTCTCTCTTTCTCTCTCTCTCTTTCTCTCTCTCTCTCTCTCTCTTTCTCTCCCTTTCGTACTCTCTCCATAACTGTCACTGGCCCTGCGACATCACAGCCTATGACAAAAACATTATCCTTCTGCTGCTAAACAATCCAATAACGCTCTCTGCGGGGAGGAGGTTTAACCTTTCCTCACAGCTCCGGATGCTCCTTCCTGCCTCTTCGTGTGATGGCTGCCTCTGCACGTTTGAATCATTAGTCTCTCTAACCCCATCACAGTGCCTTCTATTAGCGCGCCAGAGCCCTTGCTGCCCCTTCCGATCCCCAGCGGACATGGCCGCCGCAAAAAACTAATTCTGCTTTTAATAATGTGTCAGGAGGAGCCGGGGAAGTCATAAATTATGTGGCAGAGCGACTCAGGAGTGGGGGCACTAGAGGGAAATCGGGCAAAAGAAAAAAAAAAACATCAAAGCCTGAGTTTGACAAAGTTTGCAGCAGATAAATAATAACTTACAGATGGGATTAGTTGTTATGTCACGGCCGAGCAGGTCTGGAGAGGTGCTCCCAATCAGCCCTGAAAACAGTGAGGAAGAGGAAGAACCTGTCACTTGGTTTGGTCCTCTATTCCCCTTTCCTTTGTCTTGTACATTTATATTTAACATTTGTTTTCTTTATTCTTTCCGTCATTAGACCTTAATTTTCTTACATATTTGCCCTGCTTGATCCTACTGCATGGTGCATAGCCTCAAATCTTCATCTATTTTTGAGATTTTACTTTGAGCTAGAATAAAGCATATATTTAATAGATTAACTACACATGCATGATAACATGACAGTGTATTTCAGTATAGAGTACAACAAAAAAACTCAAGCAATTCAAGTAAATAAAAAAAAAATCTGTATAATGTTATTGACATGTTATTACATATTAGTTATATAATAATAACGCATGAATAGGAAAATCCATACATAACAGTTCATGTAACATAAATTTCTGCTCCACCTTAGATAAAACATTTAGCGTTTTAGCGTTCTAAGCATGGGAGTCATAAAATTGTAATATGCCTAAACCTGATATTGCACTATTACTACGGTAACAAAACTTTGACTAGCTTACTTATTAGCACACACACACACACACACACACACACACACACACACACACACACACACACACACACACACACACACACACACACACATTCACCCAACGGTGCCAGTTAGCCTAGTCTGCAAATTTTTGGACTGTGGGAGGAAACCAAATTACCTAGAGGAAACCCATCAAGCACGAGAAGAACATGCAAACTCCACACACACACAGACACACACAGACACACACACACACACACACACACACACACACACACACACACACACACACACACACACACACACACACACACACACACACACAGAGACCAGGAATCAAAGCAAAGAAAGGAAATCAAACTTAAACCCCGGAGGTGCGACCCCAAAGTGCAAACCAGTACTCCACCACGCCACAAAACTATCAGACCAAAAGTTATGGCATTAAAATAAAGAAACATTACAAACGGGATATCAAACCATCAGTACAGTCCTGAAAAACATAGAAAACAATACAATACCAATAGAATTATATTGCAACATTTTAGTAAATCAGAACATTAAAATGATGACATCAAACAATAAGAAAATGTCATTCCAGCATAAAAATTTGTCTCTGGAGTATTTGTATGTATGTATGTATGTATGTATGTATGTATGTATGTATGTATGTATGTATGTATGTATATGAACAAACATCAAATCAATACAGCTTTGCATCAGTGGACTAATTAACCATGAATTCCTGTTGTGTCTGGTTTGCTGTTTGTGCATATGGACACAGAAGACTGTCAGCTGCAGGGTTGTGCTTTTTGTTCTTGTGTCAATACTCTACAAACAATCAACATGCATCATAATCCCCACCCAACCCCATCAGCTGCAGTCTGAAGCGCCATCTCCATTAGCCAACCGCACGCCAGTGACTTGATAAATGTCCCTGACCAAACGGAAGGAACCGTGTGAAATAAAGAGGCATGTTCCAACAAGTGCTGTCAAAACGGTATTGATTTAATCATGCGCAGAAACCCACACACACTCCTGGGCAGTGTAGTGTGCAGAAGGTCTGATGCTCTCTGCAAAGGCAGGAAAAGGAGAGGGGGCGCACCATGACTGTCCTGTTTTCCCCTCATTTAGAAACACTTGGACATACAGCAGTTTTACTTCTTATCAGTTCTTTTTATAGATGTCAAGGTAACCGCTCGCAAGGTAAATATCTAAAGATGAATAATTACTTTTGAATCACTAAGTATTAAGAGATAAAAGGTCACTATGTGGAGAAAGATAGTAAAAGGTGTATCACATACAGTATACCAGGCATTACTAAACATCGGACTGGTTCGGATCCAGACAAACGGTTCTATCCGCAACCTGATGTTCTTCTGATAAATCAGAACAATTAAAATGACAGTAATCTAGTGCTTTACTAGTTGGGCGTGGTTATACAGTACATGTCACGTCACTCAACACCGCCAATCAATGCGATAGTTTACTATGTACAGTATGGACAGAGTTTGTCCATACTGTACATAGTAAAATAGAAACTGAAACATGACAGATCATGGCTTACTCCAAGAAAAGGAAAGTAGTCTATAAAAACGGAACTTTCAAAAATGTATATTTATTCTTCCTGCGGAAAGGTTAAAACCAATTTGTCTCATATGTTCCAAAAAAGTTGTTATAATAAAAAGCAGTGATGTGAAGCATCATGAGACAAAACATGGGTCTCATAGTTTGCAGCGGCCCGAGGTGAGGGTGTGTAAAATACCTGAACTGAGAGCCAAGGTCAGCAACTTCCGTCACATTCATTTAGAGCCCAGCAGCATGCAAATGAAGATTCACTAAAGATTGATTTAAGATTGTTGTTTGTGTTCTATATAAATACAAGGAAATATACAAGAACATCATGTTCAAACTGTCTATATGTTTAACGTTGTTACTAAAAATGAACAATAATTAATGCTACCGACATTTTTTATTGCTTATTCTTATAGACAATGACTGTATATATACAGAGCTGAATCCTAACACAAATATTAAATTTGGATCTCTGCGTCAAGAAAATTTTAGTGACTGGACCTGCTTAAATTTAATCCAGTACCTCTTACTGTCCATGCTATTACTTTCATGGACAACATTTGGCTGCAGTGACCTGTGATTTCATGCCATCTGTCATAGCTCAAAGGAAAAGGTAACGTCTAACTTTATTTCCACACGCACGCACGCGCACACACACACACACACACACACACACACACACACACACACACACACACACACACACACACACACACACACTAGAGTCAATTTGGAAACACCAATCAGTCTACAACATGTCTTTGGACTACAGTATGGGAGAAACCAAAGTACTCAAGGGAAACCATTAACAACAAGGAGAACAAGTAAATTCCACATACCCAGACCAGAACTGAGATACAGTCCCCAAAATCTCTAAATTATATACTAGTTAACTCTGCCTGTCTTGGACTGTGGGAGGAAACTGGAGTACCCAAAAAATTATTACATGGAGAACTTTCAAACTTCACTCATAGACCCGAAGGTGGGAATCAGCCTGAAGGTTGGGGGCTACAAGTGAACTACAAATCATGTACAAATGTGTAAAAATCTTTAAAAAAAATTTGTAGCTGACAAAACTAACAGAGAAAGCAAAAGGAACTGAGCACTTCTAATATATAAAGTTTGTTCAGTCCTAGTGTCTTCCTGACTTCCCCTTATCAAAACCTTACACTGTACCTTATCATATCCAGGTTTACTCTAAACTTTGTTGAGAAGACTCCATAAAACAAGGCAACAATGGACACAGACACACAAAATCCATGACCAAAACCATGCAATGTTTATCACTCTTCAGCCATCCAGTTACAGCAGACTTGTGCCCTCTATAGCTTCAGGTTTCTGTTCATAGCTTGAGTGAAACCTTCTGCTGTTGTAGCCCAACCATATCAAGTTTTAATTCTTTGAGATGCTTTTCTGTTCAACGTGATTGTGAAGAACAGTTAACAGAAAATTAGCTCATTAAACCATAGCCTGCCTCAGAACATTAACTGAAGCTTTTGACCTACATCTGCATCATCTACAGTACATGCACATTAATAAAACCTTTCATGTGAGACACTTCTCGCTTGTTTACTCAAACAAAGACAGTCTTTGTTCAAATAAGCAAGCTTCCATGTCAAATTTGTTACCCGGCACATCGATTTGTTTTCAGGTCACAGTACAAGGATTTAGAAAAAAAAAAAAAAAAAAATCATCCAGCATGTCATGTAGGTCTAAATTTAGCTAGTGAGGCGAATGAGTTAATATTCTCATCAAGTGGATATTACATAAAAATATGTTGTTTTTTTTGAGTCACTCTTGATCTTTGGTGTCGATAATGAGGGGGCATGTGATTCATAGTCAGTATAATTAATAGGAATGTCAGGGAAATTATATTAATAGCATCTTGTGTGACATCAATTTGGTTTAGATTACCTTTTTGACAAGCCGTTTTAATTAAAAATATCAACACACACTTTGAAGAACTGTAGCCATTTCAGGAAGATATCAAATATGTCGCCATCTGGTATTTTCAACCTGTCGTGTCTCATGGCTAATTAGAAGTAATGCACTCAAGTTGTTATAAGACTTGGAAAAATGACATTGTCACTTTTTAAGGTAAAGGTATGAAATGTCAGGTTGGAAAAAAAAAAGAAAAAAAAAAAGCTAATTTAGACATGTTAGTGCAACGAATTTTGCTTAATTGAATTCAAATAAATAAACTTTATGAGCATGAATCCCCCCCTTAATCTCACCTGCAACATTTGGGGACATTAAGGGGCAAATGGATCAACAGGCTACTAACATAATTCTTCTTAAAGAATGTCACTATAATTTTTTTTCTAACTGATTACTGTTATGCTATGATGAAAATATTTTCTTTTCCTTGCACTTCCAGAATTACCCTGCCTTCTGTGACATAGGACAGAACTGATTTGATAAGAATGTTTAACCCTCTGCTCATGATCTGTCAAAAAGTATTTTTGGTTCAATCCAGATTCAAAGAAATCCTAAAGATCAGCATCTTTCAGTGCTAATTCATCTACCTGATACTACCTACTGTAATCCTTCTACACTCAATTTCTTGCAAATTGCCAAACAAGATTAGATTAAATTTCATATTAGTGAAGCGATTTTATGATCTCTGCTTCTCAGTCTTAACTATCCTGCTTTACTAAAGCAAATGTGCTACAATATTCTGACGTTTTACATTGTTTATTAATAAAAGAATATCACTATACTTACACTACAACTCTGTTCATAGTGACATCAACATACTGTAAGTCTTTATGACAACAGACATTAGGCTACATAAGGGAACATACAAACTTATTACAAGTAACAAGTTACAAGTATTACATGTAAGCCTTCATTCTGAGGAAAAGTTGCCATGCACTGTTAACCCAAAATCTGTTTCTGTTTAATTATTACTTAAACTATATGAATATAAGATGAAATAACTAGGTATTGATTGGGTGTGTGAGTGTGTATGTGTGTGTGCCCTGCGATGGATTGGCACCCTGTCCAGGGTGTACCCCGCCTAGTGCCCGAAGTCTCCTGGGATAGGCTCCAGGTCCCCCGCGACCCTGAACACAGGATTAAGCGGTATAGAAAATTAATGAATGAATGAATAACTAGGTATACTAATCTTTGGAAGTTTAACAAGCTAAAAGCTTAAGTTGTACCTAGGGCCACAGCCCAGGCTGGATAAAGAAAAAAAATCAGCCTGGGCACTACAATCCAGAATCGGTCCAGTCTAAGAAACAACAACAATTAAATAAAAAATAAAAAACACTTTTCCATGATATTCTATTTTTTTTGACAGTCACTGTCCATAGCATCTTTTCTCCTCTTCTCCTCCTGCTCCTCCTCATTCTGCAGGTGACACTCGCCCTCATCATCGATTACAGTACAGTACACTCTTGCTCTTCTCCATGACTTACCACCTGCTCTTCTACAGTACATTGTCCTGATGATGCTGCATAAACTTTGACACAGTCGAGGAGGTAGAGACTACTGCAAAAGTCCTGACAGCAAAAATCGTCTGAAATCTTGCCATTTTGCATTTACAATGATTCTACTTAAACAAATATTTTTGACTACTCTTGACTGCTTAAAACATTTTAGGCAATCACACATGCTTCATTTCCTTGTACTGATTCTTTTGCATGGCAGATGCTTTACTGATCATTTGATGTTCAAGCTCTTAAAAAAGTTTTATGAGAAATGATGCAAATTCTTATTTCCTTTCACCTGGAGAAAAAAGGGGTGGAGCACAGTTCTGGTGGACTCCAGCAGAAGTAAAACTATGGTTTTCAAAAGACATACTGTATGATATATAAGAATCATTTGTTGATATTTATTTATTTATTTATTTATTTTTATTTTAAAGCTTATGTAATGGATTATGTTTTTGATTAGTCAAAATAGTATTTTTAAGTAAGCATTACTTAAACAATATTCTAACTAGCTTTGCATTATCGTATACTTGTTACTTCTTTGGCCAAAACATATGTTCTCTGCTTTTCTCAGCAGCATTTTGCCTACATTTATATGACTCGACTCACAGAAATACTTTTGAACAATTAGAGGCAGATAACCACTTTCAATACTCTTAGTGCTTTGATCAAGGGGAAGCAACAGGTGTGTGTGTGTGTGTGTGTGTGTGTGTGTGTGTGTGTGTGTGTGTGTGTGTGTGTGCGTGTGCGTGAGTAAGTTTTGACCTCATTGCTGACTCGTGTAGGCAGTCATTCTCCTTGGTAACTATGCGTCATGCTTTGTTTCGTTTGACGTGTAATTATTTTTTCCATTAAACACACGGCCCATATTTCACTTAGAGTTTGCCAGAGAAATTTCAATCAGGCACGGCGAACACACACCGCAGAGGCAAAGAAACATAACAAAATGCCAGACCAAAGGAAAATAATACACTGTCAATGTGTGGAGGAAACACATAACAAAAAATAATCATTTGTAATTTGAGGGCGACGCATATGTTAAAGTGTCAACAAACAATGGAAAATATTAATAGCTTTCTGCCACAGAGGAAACAATACTTGATGGATATGCATTCATTTGCATATTTCCACTTTACATATGGACTGTAGCATGAGTGCTATTTTAATCACTGCTTTGACTACATAATAAGGAAAGGGTTGTAACCTACATAACTCCTCTAAAAAATGCAGTTTGGCTTTCATTATTGGGCCTGATGCTGAACAAGCGTTGTTCATTATTGTGCGGCTGGACAATTACTCAAGACCTATTATACATTGTGTATTTATTTTAGAAAATGCAATCCTTAGTCATAATGTGTATGAAGCCTACATTATGGACTATACTGTGCAAAAGTCTTTTCTATTTATTTTTTTAATTAAGGCACGAAGCAGTGAGAAACAGGTACAGATGATGACAGATGATTAGGTCAGTTATTAGTACTAGTGATGCTGAGTGGCTGGAACAGACGAGAGGGGAAATGAGGTTGCTGCTGAGGTTGTTACATAAACAAAATTTTTTTTTATCTTTAGGCACTTTGCAGCCGGTCACACTAACACATTTGTTCTAATTTCTTTCATTTAATCTACATAATTAAATACTTTATTATGATGAAATCAGGGGTGGTTGAAGACTTTTGCTCAGTACTGTATATGCATATAGCATTATTTGAAAATCAAACTTTCTATTTTACTATTTTAAATATATTAACAGCACTGATTCATACTGAAGTTGCGTACTAAAATGTCAGCTATATATACTCAGCAAAAAAAGAAACGTCCCTTTTTCAGGACTGTGTATTTCAACAATAATGTTGTAAAAATCCAAATAACTTTACAGATCTTCATTGTAAAGGGTTTAAACAATGTTTTCCATGCATGTTCAATTAACCATAATCAATTAATTAACATGCACCTGTGGAATGGTCGTTAAGACCTTAACAGCTTACAGAAAGTAGGCATTTAATGTCACAGTTTTAAAAACGCAGGACAATAAAGAGACTCGTCTACCGACTGTGAAAAACACCCAAAGAAAGATGCCCAGGGTCCCTGCTCATCTGCGTGAACGTGCATTAGGCATGCTGCAGGGAGGCATGAGGACTGCTGATGTGGCTATAGGGCAATAAATCGCCATGTCCGCACCGTGAGACGCCTAAGACGGCGCTACAGGGAGACAGGAAGGACAGCTGATCATCCTCGCAGTGGAAGACCACGTGTAACAACACCTGCACAGGATGGGTACATCCGAATATCACACCTGCGTGACAGGTACAGGATGGCCACAACAACTGCCCGAGTCACACCAGGAACACACAATCCCTCCATCTCACAGCAAGAACTGACAAATCTGGTCCAGTCCATGAGGAGGAGATGCACTGCAGTACTTCAAGCAGCTGGTGGCCACCAGATACTGACTGGTACTGACTGATTTTGAGCCTCCCTTCATTCAGGGACACCTTGTGAAACATTTTTAGTTTATGTCTTATGGTGTTGACTCTTTTAATGTTCATACAAATGTTTACACATTAAGTTTACTGAAAGTAAAAACAGTTGAAAGTCAGAGGATGTTTCTTTTTTTGCTGAGTATATATCCAGCCTTTCAAACCTAGAATTGATTAACTATTATAGTGTTTAGCTTTTTGCACAGTCAAATAAACATTTCTTGAATGAACAACACTGATTAGCCTATGAACTTTGACTCTGAACATTATTTACTTTTAATTAATCAAGGTATACATTTTTAGAACAAGACATTATGTAATGTAAGGGGTTGTAACATTGACATTACATAACATTACATTACATGGAGAACTGTTCAATCTCCGTTTTTTATTATTTTTATTTTTTTTATTGTTTCTTAAAGTGTCGAGTAACTTGTAGTGGCCTTAACATTGGGTTAAATTACTTTCTTCTTTTATTGCAAAAAGTAGTAGGGGTAAATGATGTAGAGTGGAGGGCTGATTTACAGCAAAGTGGCTGAAAACTGGAGTAAAGCGGGGCTCCCTTGGTCCCTTCAGACTTGGTTGTGCATGCATGAGTAGGCCGAGACACTGTGGCTAATTATAGGTTGATTTAGAGGTCTCTGATCATTCGCGTCTTCCCCAGTCCCCACATTCCAGAAATCTTTTTGGGCTTATGAAACAGGTTCAGAATACATTTGAAGATGAATAATTATTGCTACAAGTTGTTTTTCAAAGGAATTGCATCCTGTTTAGATTGCTCGATGATTATATTAGGTTGCACAGTGGGAAGCCTTATAACCCCACAGAATCAGTGCTCCTGGTTTGATCCTAAAGTAGATTTACTGTCTGTGAGGAGTTTGACAGGTTCTATTGGTAGGTTTCTGCATGGACTTTCTGCTGGTTTCCTTCCACCACTCAAAAACATGCATGCAGGTTGACTGTCCATGCTGAATTTGCCCCAGGGGTTGAATGAGTCTGTTAGAGTGTCCAAGTCTATTAATAGACAGTATATGCTTGAGCTAGGCTCTTCAATCTTGGATCTTCTGATTGTAGGTATTTGATCTCCTGCTTGTTTCCTCCCAACAAAACTAGTCGATATGCTCAATCTTGGCTCTTAGATCATTGATCTTCTGTTTGTAGGTTTTTTCTTGGACCTTCTACTGGTTTCTGCCTAGTGGAATAGATAGACTTGCTTGATCTTGGATCTTGGATCTTCTGTCTGTAGATTTCTTCTTGTATCTCCTATTGGTTTCCTCTCAGCTCCCCAAAAACATGCATGTACTGTACAGTACAGTAGGTTGACTGCCTATGCTAAATTTGCCCCAGGTGTGTGAGCATGTTGCCCTGTATTATATCACCTGCATAATCTTGTGATCCACCACAACCCTGATCACTAAAGACTAAAGATGAACTACTGTAAGGAAAGACCGCACTGGGTTGAGAAACAGTGACACTGCAGTGTTGTTCAGGTGAGTGTTTCAGGTACAGGAATAATTTTCTTGTAATAAATCAAGTAGCACAGTAGCCTTCCAGTACCAATCAGATCAAATCATTCTACTTAACTGCACTGTGAAAGTGAACATTTTATCTTTTTACCTTGGACAGGATAGAATTACAAACTCCTTGTATACAGTGATGTACTCACTGTCAGAGTTTGAAACCTTTTTTTTCCGCCTTAAAGTTTTCCTTTAAGCTGAAGGCACAAACCACAGACCCTCAGAGAAAACAATCAAGCAAAGATCAAGACAAATTCTCTTATTCTCCCCTGTCAGGCCATTCTTCTCTCAGCGCTCATACCAATATAGTTTGCAGCCATAACCGGGTGACGGAGGGTTACGGTAGTGATTGAAAGGGTGCTGGAGAGCCCAAGGCCAAAGACTAACAGCGCCGTTACACACGCGAGGTCACAGAGCTGGAAACACGCACCCACAGCTTCCTCAGCCATTTTACACAGAGCTTTAAGACGGATCACAAATAGTTAGGGAGTGCGAAGTTTATATAGATGAAATGAATAATGCTGGTGGCCTCTTGCCATGACACACACACACACACACACACACACACTTCATTTCACATCATTTTACAAGTGATCATAGTTTTTTTCATATGGGACTGTGTGAGTGCTCTGTGAAAACTGTACATTTCAATATTTTATGGTAGAAATTTCACATAAAGGTACAATGGCACAAATGTGGTCAAAATTAACACACATTCACTACATACTGTATGAAAAATTCCTGCACAAAAATCCGCACACAATCACCTACACATATGTATGTTTCTATCTTTGTGAAGACTTTCCAGTGACATGATGATGACTAGCTAGGAATTACAAGGGCTGCATCAAAAGAAACAAATGTGGGTGTAACATTTTTAATATTGGTTGTAATTTATTTGCACATGTTGTTAGATTAACTCTCCCTCTTTACATATGTACTACTTAACATCTTCATCACAAGCAATTCATTTGCTGCATTGTTGAAAACAGCTCTCGAATTCACTTTGAAAATCCTCTTTCTGGTTGTGATATTTTTTCTAATAAAAACTGTAAAATGATCATGATCTAAATTAAGGCAAATTTGACAATATTCTGTTATGGTGTGGACATTTTGTCCTTTTTGGTCCTCACACATTGTCACACACGAAAACACGCACGCGCACACGCACACGCACACACACACACACACACACACACACACACACACACACACACACACACACACAGAGTTCCTGATTTCTGCTTCAGTGGACACCACTCTTCAGATTTGTAACCTTAAGCCCAACCGATTTCAACAAATAAGTTGATGTACAAGTTATTTCCTAACTAAAACAATTTTTCTTTCATTTCTTTTACTCCATAGTAATGAACAACATTTTCAATCCAAGTCTTTTAATTCATTATATTTGTTATGTTTGGACAACTCATTAATATTATCATTTATTATCATTAGAAAGATTTTAATTCTCATTTCCCAAGAGAGAGACTGCACTCCTATTCTTATGTTCACATTAAAATAAATACAAGGCTACTGAAGCATTAGATTAATGTGCTCACTCATTTCCAGCAGGAGGGGAAAAAAAGCTAAGACAACATTGGAGTACTAACAAAGGAATGCATTGCCAAGAAATTGCTATAATCTTCTGTAAGATATACTGAGATACATCATAAATCCATTAAAGTCACTCACTGACATTATTATTATTAGTATTGTTATTTCACTTTTAGAAAGGTGGTTTATGGAATTCATTTGAGATGTTGCAGAAATTAGTACAAATAGCAGGTATTTGAGACATGTACAATACATAACAAAATCATATTAAATTCAGAATCTGTAATAATATGTCAGCTGGAATAGGATGAGGAAATGAGTGAGGACATTAGTCTTACATCAGCAACCCAAACTGTATTTTGACCAAAAAAAATAAATCCTGAATGCATTAAAGGAAAGTTCTAAAACCAGTGTAATGCAATACATCTACATTAAGACCAACAAACAATGGTCTTAAAACATTTAAACACTTTTAATTTTATATTAAATTTTATAGGCAAATTTTATGTTGTCAATTTTCATACATAAGAGTCAGTGACCCTTACTTTTGCTACTATTGATCTGCAGCCTCTCCCAGGAACTCCGCATGCAAGGTAGGAATACAGTATATCCTGGAGTAGACACCATTGCAAGCCACCATGGACAAATATTCACACAATCATTCACACTCAGGAACAATTTATCTTATCTAGTCCACATACTGGTACACATTTGGTAAAAGGGAATAAACTTAAGAACCTGGTGAAAGGCGAGAAGGACACAAAGAAAACACATAGAACTCCTCAGAGACAGTTTTGCAAGCTCAGGATACAACTGCAGACCCTGTAGTAATGTTACCTGCTGCACTGCTGTGGTCCCATGATTGCAAATATGGAAGAAATTGTGCATGCCATATGGAAAGTACACCTGGTTATGGACAAGGAGCAGGGTTAACTTTCACATTCATCAATCCTTCTTTCTTTCTTTTGATTGAAATTATGTTGATAGTAGTTTTTAATCAAATCTATGACATGGTATAATTTTTTTAATAAAAAAAATATGTCAGGAGTGGTTTGGTGTACTATCAAGTGGCTTAACCAATACTTAACCTAAAACTAGGGCACTACATTCATATAAACAGTTTGACAGCACAACTCAATAAATGCCTTCTTTTTTTTTTTTTACTTTTATTAATTTATTTCAAATTATTATTCGCTAATACACAAAGTAATGTTTAATTTGAAAACTGCAAAGTAACCTTATTTTAGGACCTTTAAATTTCCAAGTTTTGAGCAAAGCACATCTGACTACCTGATTTTTCACAAATATATATAAATGTATAATTTCTTTTTTTTTTTCATGTGATCAATGACAGGTACTGTGTGTGAATTGTATGTGTTTAAAGTTTTTTTGGAGAATGGTGAACGTGTGCCCTCTCCTACTGCCACTGCAGTCACTGAATGACAGGTAGTGTTGCTACAGTACATGTTCTGTGAAATAAGACATTATGTGATTTGGATGTTGTTTGTGTTATATACTTAACAAAACTGTGTGGGAAGCTGTAATGTCAGCACTGTTGTGAATCAGAGAGTAATCAGAGACAAAACAAAAAATATACACAAGTGATTTGTGTACAACAGACATGAGATGCACGTGCTGTGTTAAGAACCTATTGGTAAAACACTGGATACCTGTATTATCATAGCGAGCTCTTGTCATGTAACAAAGTGAAACTAAAACTGTTACAGGAGGAGGCTGTTAAATTAAGAATCAGAATCAGAATCAGAAAGAGTTTTATTGCCAAGTACGCTTGCACATACAAGGAATTTGTTTTAGTGACGGAGCTTCCAGAACAAAAAATACAAATGACAAGACAAAAACAGCATGACGCAAAAAAAAATAAAAAAATAATAATAATAATAATTTTTTTAAATGGTTGACATCAAATGGAGTACGGTGTGAGATACTTTTAAATAAGTTACATAAATATCTGAAATCTGTGGTATTATACAGTATATTATATACAATACAGTATATTATACAGTATACCACAGTATACCACAAAGGTTTTGTATTGCTTATAACATTACTCAGAATCAATAACAATCTTTTTAGCAGAGGTGTCAAGTAACGAAGTACAAATACTTTGTTACCTTACTTAAGTAGAAATTTTTGGTATCTATACTTTACTGGAGTAATTATTTTTCAGCCGACTTTTTACTTCTACTCCTTACATTTTCACGCAATTATCTGTACTTTCTACTCCTTACATTTTAAAATAGCCTCGTTACTTCTATTTTATTTCAGCTTGTCATTAAAAAAACAAACAAACAAAAAAAAAAACATCCGAATAAATCGCACCATCCGGATGGAGCGAATTTGATTCTGGTTGGATGATATAATGTTTGCATGTAGTTCTGTTCCAAGTTTTCTGTTCCGCATCCTGACTCTGACGTACTGTAAGCACGTCGAGCGGGACGAGGTAACTAGGCATGTGTAATCTGTCACTGGGCATGCGCATCAGAGAACAAAAAATAAAAGGCACATTCGCTAACAACTCCGTTTGTCTATGTGATCTTTATTTTCTTCTATACCGAAGGACGTTACAGATGAGAAGTATAAACATACCATTCTGACACCATGTTGGTTGGTACGCGATCCATCGCACCTGCACATGACGTCACGTCACACACTCCAGCAAGGACGTTTGAAAAAATTAGCATTTTCGGTTGATAACGTTGTGATAAGTAGACGAAGATGCCCGTGATAGAGACTCAAGATTCGAGTGAAATGTCACAACCAAGCACCAGCGAGGAAGGTACTGTAACAGCACCAGGAAGGTAACAGGCAGTGGCGGTTCTACACTGAATTGCTCCCTGGGTGAGACTCCCTCCCCAGGGGGGAGATTCCTGCAGCTAAGCTTGGATGTACATTTACATTCCAATAAAAGTTACCGATGACATGCCTCAGAAGTTTGACTTTTTGCACCATTAAAATACTTATAGGCAACTACTGTAGTTATCATATCTTCTTCTCCATAAAACATGTTAATGCTCAGTAGTACACATATGGCACTTTTCCACTGCATAGTACGGCACGACACGGTTCAGTTCTACTCACTTTTGGGGGGTTTTCCACTGGGAACAGTACCTGGTACCTGGTCCTTTTTTTAGTACCACCTCAGCCGAGGTTCCAAGCACGCCGAACCGTTACCAAAACGTGACGTGTAAATATGGCTGGTCACTGATTAGCTGGAGAAAATCGTCATTACTGTGTCACCGAACTTGCGACACGAGACACAACAGAACCGCTATATTTAGAACAGCCAGAGAAGGATTGGACGAACCTTTTTGTATTAACCGTCGGCCTCTTTTGAAACAAACTCCTTCGTCTCGCTGTTAAAAACATCCACATGCCCAGAATGAAGAACACCATGCCGTCGATATGCTCCATTGTTGTGTGTTTGTTTGTGGTGCATTTACGATGACGTCACGGCAGTAGCGGCGCCAGGACTAAACGACACGTGAGTAATCCCGCCCACGCTAAAGCGTTACTACACTGCAGTGGAAGCGCAAACCGAGCCAAACTGCGCCGAACCGAAGTGAGTTGAACTGAACCGTGTCGTGCTGTTCTATGCAGTGGAAAAGAGGCAATATATGGTTCTTTAATATATTTGCATTGGACTAAAATGCATTCTTTTTCAATTGCCATATACAGTATCCCAAAAACTATGGCCATTAAAAAATACAACAAAAAACAACACATTTTTCTTTTTTTTAATGAGTTGTTAGTGTACAGTAGTATATCGGCCCGTGGCACAGCCTAAGCTTTTATCCTTAATGCTTTTTTCCTCCTTACTTTTACTTTTATACTTTAAGTAGTTTTGAAACCAGTACTTTTACACTTTTACTTGAGTAAAAAGCTTGAGTTGATACTGAGAGAAGTCTTTTTAAACCCTATACTTCTACTCAAGTAATGAATGTGAATACTTTTGACACCACTGCTTTTTAGTTACAAGGGTTATATGTTCAACAACCTTGATCTTATTTGCGGAAACTACTTTCTGTTTGACTCAAAACCGTTGTTTTTTCTCAAAACTACAAAAAAAAATCAGTTCTGTCGTTTTGCTGTCAAAATGTCCATATTTATAAATATTTCATTTTGAACCTTAGTACTAAAATCTATGACTAAGGATCTTCTGACTGGGTGAGAGAGTATAAGAAATATAGTACTACTTCACTATTGTACATAATATTCTTTCTAATAAGCTAGCTGATCCACCTGGCTATATGCTAGGCAGTTTCTCTACAAGTGAACATGATTTGCATGATTGAAATTGGTGGATTTCTATAATCCAGGAGCTCTTAACAACCATATTTTGCATATATTCAATTGAAAGTCTCTTTCATGTAAAGGAATTTAAAGCATATGTAGTATTCATGCATATAGATGGACAGTTTTCGGATTAAGGTTCTCCGGCAGCGCCATTAGAGCGTATTAAAAGTTTCAGATAACAAAGTTTAGCTTTAAATGTGGGATTAAGCGCTTTTCTCATGACTACATTTAGGTAAACTCGAACCAAACTGTTCTTGCTTGAATCAAGACGATCAGGCTGCTGTATTGATCGGACTGTTTAGACCGTTTTCTGTTCCAACATACAAGTTTCAGCTCATTAGGTAATCGTCAAGCTTTTCACTGAGTGAATCAAATATGATGAATCTGGAGGTGATTTAAGGCCAAAAGGATGAAAGCGCTGTGCTTATGTATTGTGAAAATGTAACATTTTCATCCTTTATTATTATAATAGGATCTTGTAATATTCAGTGTGATTTGAAAGTGGCTTAACTCTTTCTCCCATTTTACATCAACAAGGATTTTTTCATGCAAGTTTAAATGCAGAATACACATTCAATCTAATGGCATCTCGCTCCAATGTCATTAGTATCCGTAGCATTAGAAAAAAGGCTAATTTGGTCAGTGAAGCCTGACAGCGTTTAGGCACTGTTAGCATCTCAAAGCTATAGCAGCTTCGAGTGTGGTTGTGATGGGACATTATGAAAGTAGGTAATGATAAGCTCCAGCCCTTAATCTGTAGGTTAGTGCTTATCCACACAGTCATCATCATTACAATATGGAAATATTACATAAAACACAAATAAAACACCTGACAATCAGGAAAATGAAAGTCACACTTGATTTGAGTGGGTTCATTATGCTTCTATAATGAAAGCACTAAAGCACTGCCTAATGTCACTTCTTAGCGATGCGTTTTGGTAATTGGGGCTCTTAGAACCGGGAAACAATGGCTCCATTTCACCTTGCTGAAGCCGGCCATGCAAATAACGCATGTACAAAACACATAAAAGCCATTGCCTTTGTTCTTTATGGCCCGTGCATGTCCTCTTCTCAGCCTCCATCTACTGCCATCCCTGTTCCAACAAAGGAGGAGGGTCACCCAACACCACCTTATAAATCTCAATGACAATGACACCCAAATGCCCAGAGCTTCAAAAAAGCCTTTAAATTATTGCAACTCCAAGAAACCCTTCACATATTCAACTTGATTACTGTAAAATTGATAGCCAGGTAATTGATAATGCCTTGGTGAATAATGTTGTCAATTTTCTCCCTAAATCCCATTTTGGTGGCCATCTGGCCCACGTAAACAGCTCCCTGGGGAAGAGAGGTAATAGATAGTAATTACTCACAAGTCATTTATTCTTGAGGAGTGTTTAGCGCTTATCTGTTTTACAATTAAAATGGGGAACAAGCTGCTCCACACACTTATTTTCAATCTACTGAAGGTCCCAGTGCTGCTGACAGCACTTGAACTTTTAAGACCTTCCTAATGTCCCTTAACACATAAACATGTGAATATGCAATGTCTATTCTTGTAAACAGTGTCTTTTTTAATATTAACTAATTTCAACCCAAGTTGCTTCTATGGAAAAAATATCACTGCAGCTTATACAGTATTTTATATCTCATGTTTTTCGGGTTTTGTTGTTTATAATTACGAGTGCACATTGACTCCTTGTACCTTCAGTGCTGGGGGTTGGAATCTGGCCTCTGGTTTGTGTGTTTGGAGTTTGCATGTTGACCCTGTACCTTTTTCCTCCGGGTACTTACTGTGGTCCAAAAACATGCGCTGTAAGCTGTTTTTTTTTCCCCAAAAAAATTTGCTTGTGGTGGAGGTGTGTGTATGTACCTGTAATCTGAGATGTGTTGGCATTTAATGTGTTTCCTGCCTTGTATCATGAATTCCTCGAGATACTGTAGGCCCCAGCACCCCCACCATAATCCTACACAGGATAAGGTGTATGGAAGATAAATAAATGATGAATTAATGTATATTCTATAATAATAAAATAATTAAATATTGTATTTTTGCTATACCTTTGGAAAAAAACAGGAAAAAATTAAACAGTTTCACCAGTTGACTGCACCAGTGTACAGTACTACTAAACGGATACACAGCACATATTTATAGTTATATGCATATTCAAAATTTTGCTGCATTGTTTGCTATATATTTAACTTAGCAAGCACTTGGCTTATGATATAGTTTTTCATTTTAGAGCAAATTGGGGAAATTAATCTACTTCAGTAGCTACAACTCAGGAGGAGTTTTTATCCACAGGCGATTAGACTCCTCAACCATGATGGGCCACTCTCCCATTCATAGGACTGGTAACAGTTCACCCACACACTGCTGTGCTGACATTCCACACTGCACACTGCACTTTAGTCTGGACTGTAAGCATCACTTGCACTAACATCTTTATCCTGCTCAGATACACACTTTATTATTATTATTATGTTTACATTTGCACCTTTTTTTTTTTTTTTTTTTTTTTAAATTTCAATTTCTATTTCTATTTATAGATTATTTCTTTTGTTTCTTGTTATTTGCACAAAGTAGGAGCGGTTCAGGATACATTTCACTGCGTGTTGTACTTGTATAGCTATGCATGTGACAAATAAAGAATCTTGAATCTTGAATCTTGAATCTTGAATCTTGAACAGAGCTAAAAGGATAAATAGTTACAAGGGTTCTGGGCTTTCCAGCAGGTACTGGGAGTTTAATGAGTAGGAGGATTATTCAAAGTGTATAGAACTAGGGGAAAACAAGAGCTAATTTCCCATTGTACCACACTGTATCCTGAAGACTGATATAATATATAAATGGAAAATAAAGCTAAAGCTAAAGCGAGATGCTTTGTGGTTTCCTGTCAGACTGTAAAAAACATCACTAGCTATTATATATTTTCTTTATTTAAAAGTGTTTGAGTTTAAATGTATAAAGATTTTATGGTAGACAGTAAATAATTGCAACCTTACAAAGAACTCATGGGCATTAGGAGTATGGAGGCTTGTGTGACCTTTCATATGAATTTATATGAATTTAAATAAATAATAATTGGCACTGTGGCCTCAAACCTCCAGGATCAAGGGTTCAATTACTTCCCTAAGTCTGTGTGCATGGTGTTTGCATGTTCCCCTGGGTCTGGTGGGATTCATCTGGGTACTCTGGTTTCCTCCACAATATGCAGTTCAAGATAAAACACGCAGATTAAGCAGATTAATTACCATCCTAAATTGTCCATGATGTGTGAATGAGTGTCTGTACATGTGTAGCCTGCAACTGTCACTGTTTGGGAGTTTTATCCTTCCCCAAACTTTTAATCCTTTTTTTTTTTTACTGAAATCCACAGGCATTTGAATAAGATTGGCATAAATCCAGTGACTCTGAAAGTGAAGGTCTCTGGGGAGGATGCCAGGGGTCATAGAGGTCATTTAGAAATGACACATTCACCAGTATGGCATGCTCAGATTCACTCCAATAGACTGGTCCCTGTCCAAAAACACTAAGCAACTACTCACTACAAACACCATTACCATGACCTCACACACACACACACACACACACACACACACACACACACACACACACACACACACACACACACACACACACACATCTTTAACCTCAGATCAGTATTTTCTGAGACCACACAAAATAATTTTGCCACAACATGCCTAAATGTATTGGTGTTTTTGTCAGACTATCCTAAATAGTTAGAAATATATAAGGGCATTACATTTGGGCAAAAACTATAATCAGTTAATGCATGACTGCTTTAGCACAAGTGGCGGTCATGTTTTTTCCCTTTCCTCTCATTTGATCATGACAGGCCTCCATTGCAAACAGCATAATGTCTCTCCCTCCAGTGGGCTTTTGGTCTTGACAAGACATGTAGCCCTCTTAGAGAGGGGTTAATAGTCAACAGCAAGAAAATACACTTGCTGAAACACCACCAATTTTGCCCCTGATAACCAAGAATCCTCGCTTCACACTACATCTACTCAAGCACATTTTAATTTTTTTTTCCATGTTGAAAGATTTAATCTTCGTTTGCCTGAGGCCCTCTGGGCAGGAAGCATTGACATTTGGAATAATTGTTGTTACAGGGGTAATCTCTGGAGGGGGCATGCAGGCCAAGAGAGGGGAGAAGATTTGAGTAAAAGACCATGTCAGCTTTTATTTGCGCAGGGATTGCCAGAGGCGTCTTTCACTGATCACTAATATAAAACTGAGCAAGAGAGAGAGAGAGAGCGAGAGAGAGAGAGAGAGAGAGAGTGTGTGAGAGAGAGAGAGAGAGAGAGAGAGAGAGAGAGAGAGAGAGAATGTGGCAGCACTAAGGAAGGAAACATAAGCATGTAATGTGGTGAGTTAAAGTGTTCCCCATGGGGAGATGGAAAAAGCTCCCAGTGAAAAAAAAGTGTGCTGATGAGCAAACGTAGTAACTCAGATACCGTATCACTACAGCCAGCTATGGAAAATGGACAAAATTCACAAGGTAAGAGCTGCACTAATAGGCCATCAGTACCTATTACACACTTTCATTCAACATTCTTTGTAATAAACCCCAGACAGAGATCAATTAAAAACCTAAGAGAGAGGAGAAGAAAGCTCATTAATGTGTAACGCCTGTCCTTCCTAACCGCAGACGTAAAATCGCCAAATTACAAAAAGATAAAGCTCATGTACATTTTTTGGCAAAGCTGTATTTAAGAAGCTTGTTCATGAAAAATAAAATTGGAAATGTTTTACTTATAACCCCAGGGCTGACAACACAAGCACTTAAAGCATTTGTTGCTACAATAAGCAGCAATTTTCACTGGAATGGCCTGCAAAAATATTAACTATTAACTACCCACTGCCCCCAGCTTTAAGCTTAACTGCTCATAACTTTACAATTGACATGCAAGATTTCAAAAACTGTCTGCTAGTTCAATTGTCCATGGTCCTATCACAGCTCTATAATGTGTATGACTTTATCTGCTTCACTGTTTCATTGAGCATGTGGAACCTTAAGGATTGTTTGTTTAAATCCTTAAGATTCTGTTTATTATAATAAAACTGAGGGCTTTTATTATAATAGCCTCATATCTCAATTTTTTTATGGACTTGCAAATATACCACTTATACTCTTCTAATAAGATACCACTCACTCACTCACTCACTCATCATCTATACCGCTTAATCCTGTATTCAGGGTCACAGGGGTCCTGGAGCCTATCCCAGGAGACTTAGGGCACAAGGTGGGGTACAGGGTGGCAGTCCATCGCAGGGCACACATAATATTTAGGAACGCCATTTAACCTAACGTACATGTCTTTGGTCTGTGAGAGGAAACCGGAGTACCCAGAGGAAACCCACCAAGCACAGGGAGATCATGCAAACTCCATGCACACAGAGACGGGAATCGAACCTGGCCGGAAATCAAACCCAGACCCTGGAGGTGCAAGGCGACGGTGCTAACCACTACACCACCATGCCACCAACCCTATACATGTACATTGTATAATGTCAATAGAGATTAATCTAATATAATCTAATGTGCAGGTGCATCTCAATAAAATAGAATATTATTGAAAAGGTGATTTATTTCAGTAGTTCGATTTAAAAAGTGAAACTCACATATTATATAGATTTATTACACAAAGACTGATATATTTTCAAGTGTTTGTTTATTTTAAAAATGTATTTATTTTAAAAAATTTTAATTGTGAAAAATATCAATATTGGAGACTCATGGTGTTACATGATGATCAGCTAATTAACTGAAAACACCTTTCTGGCCTTTTAATTGGTCTCTCAGTCTGGTTCAGTAGGCTGTCTGTTCACAGAGGGCTGCATCCAAGCAAATTAATTGAAAGTTGAATTGAAGAAAAAGATGTGGTAGAAAATGGTACGGAAGCAATAGGGATAGCTGCAGCCTTGAGAGGATTGTGAAATGAAGCCCATTAAAAAATTTTGGGGAGATTCACAAGGAGTCGACAGCAGCTGGAGACCACGCACAGACGTATGCGGGACATGGACTACAACTGTCACATTCCTTTTGTCAAGCCACTCTTAAACCAGAAACAACGTTCAAGGCTAAGAACAGAAAAGGACTGGACTGTTGCTCAGTGGGCCAAAGTCCTCTTTTCAGATGAAAGTAAAATTTGCATTTTATTTGGAAATCAAGGTCCCAGAGTCTGAAGGAAGAGAAGAGAGGCCCAGTTCTCTTACCTATCTGTTTCTACTCATGTTTTCTTCTTCGTGTGGTCACAGAAACTATTTTCCCTGCCTCTGTCAGCTTATTTGTTAATGAAATTTGAATTGGGGTTCACAGAATTTTCTTGAGGGACTTTTTTGGTTGTTATTTTTTTGGTAGGTTTTTAAGTCTCATTTTTGGTCTCTGTACCTGAGAAGTTTCAGAGGAATGTTTGTTGATTATTAAACCACACGGTGACCTATGAATGAATCAATGAGACCACACGGTGACCACGGTGAATCAATGAGAAACGTCTAAATCAAAGAGAAACAGGTGCAGATGATGATAGATGATCAGGTTGGTGATTAGTATACTGGTGATGCTGAATGCTGGGTGGTTGGATCAGATGAGAGGGGAAATGTGGTTGCTGCTGAGGTTGCTACATAAACAACTATTTTTTAAATTGCATCTTTAGGCACATTTCTGTAATTTAACCTAATTAATTGAACTTAATTTAGTATGAAGAAATTAGGGGTTACTCAGGACATTTGCACAGTATTGTACAATATATATACTATATTTCATTGACATGTTATTTTATAAATTGAGTTTTTCATTCATTCATTCATTTTCTATACCGCTTAATCCTGTGTTCAGGGTCGCGGGGGACCTGGAGCCTATCCCAGGAGACTTCGGGCACTAGGCGGGGTACACCCTGGACAGGGTGCCAATCCATCGCAGGGCACACACACATACACACACTCACTCACCCAATCACACACTACGGGCAATTTAGGAACGCCAATTAGACTAACCTGCATATCTTTGGACTGTGGGAGGAAACCGGAGTACCCGGAGGAAACCCACCAAGCACGGGGAGAACATGCAAACTCCATGCACACAGAGACGGGAATCGAGCCTGGCCGGGGAATCGAACCCGGACCCTGGAGGTGCAAGGCGACAGTGCTAACCACTACACCACCGCGCCGCCTCAAATTGAGTTTTTATTTAATTTTAAAATTCAAGGTGAAATGCATTGTATAAAATAACTGGTCATTTTACTTCGTGTACATAAGCAATACGAGAAACAGAAGAAGGCTTGAAAGAGAAGGCAGAGTAAAACACCATGGGTGCCGAGACTGCCCAGCAACCCTGGACCTGGAGAGGAATGTGTAATCCATGCAGGCACTGATGGGGACAGAAGGGCCTCCCACATCCCCACCCGTTTTCTCCTATTGTCCTTCCTCAAAGAGTGGATAGGGAAGGAAGCTTTGGATTTGGAGAGGTGGTGGTGTTGTGGTGGGGGTCACTGTCTTTTCTCAGTCGTGTATTTCTAAGAGTAACCCAGGCTTTTGTCCGATTAGTACAATAACACCTTTCTGATCTTTTGTGCCACCTTGTTGACTCCGCTTATTGGTTAAACTGTTAGACATGGAAAGGAAATTACCTACTCATCCTCACAGCACTCCCTTCATTCACTCATACCTCTTTTTTTTTCTTGCAATTTCTGTCTTCTCTTAGACACACTCAACCCAGCACACAGGTTTACATGTAGAATTAGCCTGTAAAAGAAGCTTAAGCTCACAGTGCAAATCGAACCACCCCTGAATCAAGCACAATGGCAGGAAGTGAAAAGAAGCAACAGAGAAAGGAAAAATGGAGCTAGCCAAAGAGAAGAAGAAAGGCTGACTTTTCTGTTTTGTGAGCAATATTTCACATTCTTTTGCTGGCCCTCAAACAGATGCACAGGCAGATGGAGGGAAATTAGTGCAAAATAGGCAAGGAAGAAATGAGAGAGAGAGAGAGAGAGAGAGAGAGAGAGAGAGAGAGAGAGAGAGAGAGAGAGATGAAAGGAGCTAAAAATATGCAATGGCTGGTTAAGGAGCAGGTTAACAGAGAGTAATGAATGATCCCAAAGCATGGAGGACTGGATGTTTGCAGCCAAGTTTCTTCTTGGTGGGAAGTGTTGAAAAAGATGGGATGATGGTCTCCAGTGTGAGCATGTGATGCTGTTCTATTTTCAAATCATCATTTGACAGGTGAGTTAACTCAGTGAAAGCTCTTGTAGTGAACTTAGCACTGGACTTGCTGTTAAAATGTATTATTCATAAAAAATTTTATTTGCAAAAACATTTAGAATGGATACATTTCACAAAAAAAGATCAAATGAACAACAACGTAGCAAAATACTTATATAAAGCAGTAATTTCTTTCAGAATGTATAATGAGTGTGATCAAGAATTAACTCTCTAAATTTTAACCTACTGTACCTTAAATCCAGTTTATGAGTGTTATAGTAAAAATCAATCAAGATATCAACATCTACAACATCAGCAACTTGTGCGAGTAATCCTGCTCCTCCTACTACTTATAATAAGAATAAGAATGAGAATAAGAATAATATTTAAAAAATATATTATTTGTTGTAACCAGAAGAAAGCAAGTTATTAGTATATTTCTAATGTGTTCTCATTTAAAGCAATTTAACCCAGTTTAAATTTCCAAGGGCATTAGTTCATAAATATTACAAATTTGAATGTAAATTTTTGTACAAAATCTTACTAAATATATAGTTAGGATAAAGTATGAAAGTGATATTTGATGGAATATTAATTATTTTCATACAATAGATTAACAAAAATGCTTTGAGACAGTGATACAATTGACCAGTCTTATTGCTATGGAAACAATTAAATAGTCTGCAACCTAAAGCAACCTATACCTTTTTAGATTTTGCTTTCTAATTTGTAACCCTGTAAAACAAAACTTTATTTTTTTTCTTCCTTCTAAAATCACAAATAATTGCATTTTAGTTGAAGTGTAACCCAGAAATTTCATATTTTCAGTCTATAATAAAATCATATCTAGAACACAATCCTACAAAAAGCTTGGTGTAAAAGACGAGCGGCACAAAACTTCAGACAGAGTGAGTTAACACATGGCAGCATTAAGAGCAGTGATCCCAGCTGCCTACAAGATGGATGCAGTTCAGGCAGGGGGTTCAGCATCCACTCCGTCTATAGACAGCAAAACAGCATCTCAAATGTTCCCACTCCAGAGGCTCCAATCTCTGTTTTTACATTTCCCTATCATTTCTGCCCACAAGGAATATGGATAACAAATGAAATATTCAGTCCCGTTGTCTGAGTTATTCCTTGTATTATGTGGAAGTATCAGAGAGTCCGTTTAAAGGATAGCCCCCCTCACTGGGCCACAAGCCGCAGGGGAATTCAACAGCCTATCAACTTCCCCTCGCATAAACAGGTCAGGCGCATCTGAGCACCCCAATATGTTCTACTTTAAGCTTTTCACCATGCAGAATTTCTAAGCAGAAATTGAAAAGAGGAGGGGAGAATCCTTGGGGGGAATTCAGCATATAGGCCCTGTCTTAGAAATGATAAATTTGCACAGCAGACATTTTTTTTTTTTAAATGGCCAAAGAAAATGTTATTAATCTTAAAATTGACAAGAGGCAGGAATACAACAATACAGAAAACTGTAAATAAGATCACAACTTTCCAAAATCATATGAATGACAGGGGTTTCTTCCTAGAAACCATTCTGACAATGTTGTATTTTATTATGCTCTTTGTGAAAAAGTTTACGGCAGACACAATTTGTATTCAAGTAAAGTGAGTCAAAACAGCACAGGAAATTGGAATTAAAATTAAATTTTATAAAAAATTTTAAACCGCTCTTCCTTCTTTCAATAATTAATGATACTTGATAAATGTATTTTTTAATGTACTAATCATTACACTCTGCTACAAACCAGTTAGTTTTATATGTATATTTTTATGCTTCATATTTGAGGCAGACAGAACTATAACAGATTTAAACTGAAGCATAAATCTTTTCACCACCCCTGTGTTTTCAAACTGTCTTGAAATAATCATTGCACATTGGTGTTGCTAATGTGGTGACGCTCAGTGCTGTGTCCTTGAAGACCAAATAAGAAATGTGTCATCGTTAGTACCCAATAACAGAGACATGTTTATGATTAGCTGCACGGACCCATCATAAGCACAGAGGAGTCTGTAAAACTATCATAAGCTTCAGCGAAATGGACAGATTTATTTCCCAACCTTGAGCAAAAACGGCTCAGAGTAGCTAAATATAGTTATTTCACCTCTTTAAAAAATTGTGTCCTACTGATGTGAAGTTCACAGTCTACAGTATATGCCTGTACAGTAGTGCTCCACATTCTCGTTAGGCAGAGGGTGACAGGTGAGTGATATTCATGCCTGTAGTAAAATAGTGAAACAGAGAATAAAAACAGAAACAAGCACATGGATATACAGGTTAGTTAATCGACATACAGGTGCCGTTTAACACACACTGAATTGTCCCTTCCTGAAAACTTGCTTTTATACCTAAATAGCAAACACCTAACTGGAATGCATCAATGCCCTTCTAGTGTAACATTGTTAAGTGATGAAATAAATAAAGGACACAGTGTATTTGACTCCGTAAACACCACAACTTTAATTTAAAATGTACAGCTCGTCCAAAGGAGAGAGTGCCACAAGAACATTTTTAATAACCTATTAAGTTAAGCCTTCAATTTTGTTGTTTTATGAATATTTTCCTTTGGGAGCAGAGCTATCAGCTGAGAAAGATGGAAATTTAAAAAAGATAAATAGTGCCATTAATTCTCAACGATTCTCTTCCATTATCCTTGAAAATGAGGAGTTATTATTTATTTTTTTATTTATTTATTTTCCAAGAACCACTCCTAATTAGCTCTTTGCACATGATCCACTAGCTAAAAAATGACCATGTATAAGAAATAAAAAAAATGGTCATTAAGTTGCTTTTAACGTTATATCATTTGTCTTCATATATATTTCTCAATCTGTCATGGTGTATTCTTGGACACTGATAGGCCTTTGCGCTGAATGACATAGCAAAGAAATTTTTACAATACTTGTTAAGCCTTATAAGTGCCTCTTTAAGCCTTTTACAATTTTGCAAATTAAATGTATCTTTATCCTGTATCATTTGTTTAAAAAAAGGAAAAAGCTTAAATAAAACAACACATCTTTCTACATATATTTCATAGTACTCTCACTGTACTTCAAGGTATAAACAGGTTTAGTTAGTGGCATATTGCAGTACATAATACCTTTAACATAATACCACAAAATTCAAAAGCATATGAATTTTCATCAAAATTAACAGATAGATAGAATCTGTAGAGAGCATCACTTCCGTTCCTTAATGCCTGTACCAGAAATTTCTGCCATGGTTGCAAAAAAGGAGAGAGGTGTAGCCTTCATAAGACACCAAAAGATCTGCTGTGATTTAAAATCTAACGCCTGCATTAAGCCTCCGAGCAGAGAGTCATTAATCAAAGAATGACTCCAATCAGATAATATTTTTTAGTGCAGTTTAAAAAGCAGTGGCATAAATTTGTCTTTCGATATAATTAGTCAGTATCAGTGAAAGGCAGAGAAGGGAAATGGAGTGTGAAGCAAAGTTCAATGTTAGCACTCACTGTCACTTATTGAGCTGACACAGTATTTGCAATCATATTTTGCTGAATCAGGCAAAAACTTTCTATTCCTCTGCGTTAAAGTAAAAAGGTACTGTACCCAGATATAGTGTATAACAAGGTAGTGTCATTTTTGTCAGTAAGCACAGTTATCACTGGTTAGATGGACAAAGCTTTATTTGTTTAAATATGAAATATTAAATTCTATAATAAGAGTTCTAAAGTTATTGTTATTGTCTGTAATATTTAATATTTTGTCTGAGTTTACTGCCATCACAACTCTATAATGGACATTCATTCTTTATAATATAAATAAATACATTTTTTACACAACATTTTGTATGATTTTTGTTAATTTTATACAACCTGATACTGTATATGTTACAATTCTGAAAAAGTAGTCTCTTTTTTTTGCATTTTAGTGCACACTGTACACTCACCTATTAATTTCTAGGGTTCATTATCCTGACCAGGTGTAACCCCATTCTGTCTGGTTCAATTATACTTGCATTGTCATAATAAAATATGTGACAAATGAAATGAATAAAAGTCTCTAATGCATAGAGGGCCACATTTCCACCCCAAACTTTAGTATAATTGCAAATACATATTCAGATTGATCATCTTTATTCTCTGAAGAAATATTTCTGATAACCTTATGGGCCTGGTTACTTCCAATATGACTCAATGGTTTGATGAGTATGAAATTAATGTAAATCTGAAATGCTTTGGCCTTTCAGATATTCTTGGACAGAAGGTGTCTCCAGTACAGTTCCAGAGGAGTGTATAATGTATGTTGATGAGCATTTGGGATATTTGTGGTAGCTCACTAAGACACGATGAAATAAGTGTTTCTTTAATGTATCAATGCTTTTTTCTTCTTCTACTTTATAGATTTTAGATAGTACCATACTGTTTTGCATTTGAAAAGAATGAAATAAATGTAAAATTTAATCCAATCTGTAACTAAAGTCATTATGCACATTATCTTCCTTTTGCTGTTATTAGTGTGATAAGTGCAATGTGTAGGATATATGTATTAAATGCATAATGATAACCTGTGCTAGATCTTTGTCTGCATGTTACAGAAATACAGGTATATATTGTCCCCAGACAAAACACAGCAGGTTGTCCATTACATTTTAATTGATCATCAGAAAGAATGGAGAGAGAAATGGAGTTTAAAATGACTGTGAAGCCATTCCCTACGACTCTCATTACTGAGTAACTGCATCCATATTCATTATTGCTCTCCTGTGACTCAGAAAACAAAAAGACAAAGTGATGCAGACATCATAGGCCCACTCACATTTCAATGACATCATGGGACACTGACATGCAAAATCCAACCTGCAGAATGAACCCCCCTCTACCCCCCCCACACAGACACTGATCCTAAAATAATAACCAACCAACTGACATTAAAATCCATGGGCTATTCATTTATTTAATACTTTAATTTATTTTAAAGGATTGCTAATTCAGGAGCTTACTGGAAGTTTATTTCATGTTGGAATAAACGTACACTCACAAAGTATATTTGCTTTTTTTTTTTTTTTTTGACAAAAGTGTAGTCCTGCTAGCAAAACTTAAACAGACAATAAAGCAACACTAACATGCAAGAAGTTCACAAAATTATGACCAGTTAAATGAAGTATACAAATGCTTATTATAACCCTAATTTTAACTTTCATAACTTTCCATGCTTATACATGCATATTGTTGATAAAAAGCTGAATATCACATCCCATTGTAAATTTCTAACAATTTCCTTGACTCAAATTGTACAAAATTTGGAATTTTAAAAGTTCATTAACATAAAATTGCTTTTAAAATAATATAAAAATAAACATCTTCCAGTGACTTTTGTAGGCTATGCTACCTTATATATAATATTAAGGTTTGACTTTATGGATAAGCAAAAAATAAAACTAACACCCATGATTCAGCATATTTATTCAATGAAATAACACATAGCAAATGCTTTTTGACATTTTAAATCATTTATTACAACAAACATGTCTGACACCACTGGCCTTTATCCTTAACTTAAAATTCATGAATTTGGTTTTCTTTGAACAAAACTATAACAGCCTACAGTGGTTACAAACTGAATAGTATGTTCTTCTGAAACCTTAAGGACAAATCGTCTTCTATTAATAGGTGGTATTTATTAGAAAGTCTAAGCTATACTGTATCACTAAAATAGTTGGAGGTTACAGTATGGACTAATATGATGTAAATAATTCACACAATTTACTAAGAGTTACATAAACACTCTGATCTTTCAGATCTTCCATATACTGTAAGCTTTAATGATCATATTTGAATGCAATAAAACATAAATTTTAAGATGAACTTGAAAAGAATGTATAATGTAGTTGAATTAAAGGTTGTGGTCAAAGTATTTTGTAAAGGTACAAGTGCAGGTCTGTAACCAACAGGGACTGGTCTGTCTGCATTTTTTTCCTTCCAGCTTAGCAAATAACAGCTACAAAGTTAATTCAATTTAAAATCACAAAACTCACTTTAAAAATTAAAAACTTCAGATATTTTTGTACTAGATAGTGCTTTACTTTCATTTAATTTATTTATGAATTTATATTGAACATCATCTAGTCATAGATACCATTTTGCTTTCAACTGCTTTCACATGAAATGTTTGAGTGATTAAACTTAAATGAACTGATAATATCACTCTTATGTACAATAGATAGTAGACATTTTTTTCTTTCTCCTACAGCCTTGTATTATGGATCCAGGCCTTGTGAAATGGTAAGTACAATGAAAAGTATAATCTGTTTCATGATTGGAAGTTTATACTGTAAATGTAATCAGTGTCACCAACTATTAGCTTTATTAAAAAGTCAATAAATTATGTACTGTACTTCTCTGGCAAATTTTCTTATGCCAAGTAAAATAAAAACCATGCAGGTGTGTATGTCCATCTCTGTACTTCCTGACAAGAGTTGTGGCATTTGTTCTCAGGAGCTCCAGACTGAATACTAAAGCTGTATCTGGCATTTTTCTGGTTTGAAAGAGAGACATCGATCTCACTTTAGAGGCACAGACATAAGGCTGGATGTGAGGGATGTAGGTGCTGCTAGAGAGAGATGATGCCTATTCTTCAAATCCTGCTCACTTCACACACCCGAGCAGTCGTGAGTGCACAGTGGTACTCTCTGTAGGCCTGGACAGAGTTCTGAGGAATTCTACATGCTGAAAAATTAGGCATGTGATGTTGAGATTTTATATGAAATGGCTGGAAATAATTGGAATGGAAACTTTTAAATTTTAAGAGTAGACTGTATTTTTCTGTAATTTACTAACACCTTAGCTTAATTTGGTCTCTTTCGCAAAACACACACACACACACACACACACACACACAAATATATATATATATATATATATATATATATATATATATATATATATATATATATATATATATATATATATATACACACACACACACACACACCTTTTTGAAGTTAGGGTTGGGGTTACATTTAAGTCCCCTGTGGGGTCAGATGGAATAGCTCATAATGCACCATAAAGGCAGAACATTTCTCTTTATACACCGCCAAACACTATTTTTTACATTGTCTTAGACTATTCAAAACATTAACTATCAACAGTACTCCAGGCAAGGTTGCCAGGTCATACCAATACACATACAGTAAATGACATGCAGATAGTCCCGAAGTTTAAGTATCAGAAAACCAAGATGACATGTTCTACCAACTTAAAGAGTTTCCATAGAAAATAAGTTCAACATGGTCCACATGTGTTTTGTTGCCAATTATGCCCACTATCCAACCTTGTATATCTTCAGTAATATCTTGAACACTGGAAATGGTTCTGGCCCACCCCCATCAACACACCATAACAACCTCGACCTCAGCGCTAACATTCGGCAAATAAAAAAAAAAATTGAAACATGAAAACCATACTTTTCACATGTAATATCCACGCACTAATGAGGAAAGCATTAGACATACTGTAGGTAAACCAACTAAGGAACAAGCCAATGACAACAAACCCCAGAGGGCCAAAACACAAAACGAAAACTGCAATAAGTCATGATACCATGGATCAAAAATCCAGAAGGTTGAGATCATGCATTTACATTTACATTTACTTTTACATTTACATTTAGGCATTTGGCAGCTGCTCTTATCCAGAGCGACTTACAAAAAGTGCTTTAAAGTTTACATCACTGGATACATTAATCAAACACAACTGGGAAGAGGTTTTTTTTTTTTTTTTTTTGGGGGGGGGGGGTCGAATTAGTCCAAGTACTGGAGAAACAGATACGTCTTGAGACGTCGTTTAAAGATAGTCAAAGTGCCAGTGTTTGCTGTTTCCTTTGAACTGGCTAGGATCAAGATTTGCCTTTAGAAACATGGAAATGGAAATTATATGTTACAGGTTTGAGACATAAAAACTAAACAATGAAATACAGTATATAAAACTTTTAAATACCAGATTTTTAAAAATGTAAATTAAGGTAGAAGTGAAGGCGTCAAGGAAAGGTTAACATTCTCAGATTGGTATTGTTAGACCTGCTATAATCTTATGAATGCTTTTGCATTTTTTATTGTATTGCAGTGGATTTTACTTTCTTGGCTTCTGGCTCCTGATTATATTTTTATGGCCTGAAAATTAGTTTTGCTGTAACATGAAGCCTTTTTTGATGTGTTCATTACAACTGCAATTCACTTTATGGAACGTAGAAGGCACAAAAAAATTACAAACTGCTCGTTTAATATAACATCTGTGTTAAAGTATGTTTTGTTTTGTTTGTTTGTTTATTTGTTTTTTACTCGATTTCTGTTGCTATTACAAAGATGTATCTAAGTCTTAACAAGACAAGAATGTCAGGATTCTCTACAGCATTACTCTCATATCTCAGGTTATCCCATAATCATACTAATGTAGTTATAAAGCCTGAAAGATCTCTACAAGAATAATAATACTCAGATGTTTCTAACATAGTGATGCTTGGGTAAGTCAGCTCTGAGCTTTTTTCACACTGCTCCTCGGCTTCGTGTATCTGATTACAAATAACTACAGTGTTCCACTCAGTGTACTGTACTAATGACTGTTGTTATGAATTGTGCCAGATTCACCTGTGACTGCAAAAGCTGTGACCCCTGATCACCTGGTACCAACGCAACAGATGTTTAGCAGTAGGTAAGCTCACCAGGAGCAGACATGTTGTATCAGGATGCCACACGGTCTCTCTGAAAGACTAGAGTCAAAAGATTGCAAATTTATGGCTACAGCTGGATGGCATCATGGTTATACACTTGCAAATTCATAACAATTCTGATTCCAAAACTCAGATTCCATGGATAGATGCATTAAGAATTAAGATTAAGCTATTTTCCCTTCCATAGAACCTTATTATAAAAATTAATGTTCTCTTCAAGCATGTTTTCCCCTGATTTCAGTAAAATAAGAAATTTGTCTTAGCTGAACCAGGCCTCTGTGTGTGGCCTATCTGCATTTCGGAACATATCGGTCTCGGTTTAGACAAAAAACTGTTGATACACAATTATTCTGATCACTCAGACAGAAGGTCACTTGTAAATTATGTATGATTGTTTATTGAAAAGAAAAACGTGATTGTTTTTTTCTCATCTGTCTTATTGCATGGGTGAAACCACTAAACACAAAAGAAGATTAAATAAAATTATTATTGAAATAAAAAGCTTAGAAATGTATAGCCTTAATAAAAGGTGTTCACTTCAGAAAATGAAGGTGATATTTTGCTCATTACGGTTATGTGTGGGACTTGTTTTTAGAGCATCAATATAGTTTGTGTTTATAAGAGCTTCAGTTTCTTTACAAAAGTAAAGATTGGGATTACGGAAAGTTTTCTACACTCTCTCTCTCTCTCTCTCTCTCTCTCTCTCTCTCTATACTGTATATTCCATAAATTTATGATTTATATATTATATATAATTTTGGAATTAAACCCTTGCTAAACATAAAAATTTGGCACTCGCATACAAACTGGATTCATGTTAGTATCCTGGAGATTCTCCGCACCTGAGAACAATGCACTCTAAAAAATGCTGGGTTGTTTTTTCTACCCAAACGCTGGGTTGCCGCTGTTGGGTCATTTTTCTGGGTTATTTACAGAGAGTTGGGTAGTTTTTGTGTAACCCAGCTGCTGGGTTGAAGTTTGCTTGGCTCCTCCCCCAAAGTTCACCGGTGGATTCAGCGGCTGTCACTCAGCTTCGTGTCTCTTGAGCTCCCACACCGCTGATGACGGTTCATCCTCCTCGGACATTTAAGGGAAAATGGCGTTAAGTACAAGGTCTGTATACACATGTTCACTCACCTAATTCACATATGACTGAAAAATTATTACTATATATGTAACATTTATTACTGTTACCGTGTTAAGGTTACACACAAACTTTCCGGCTGGTCTGAGGTACTGGATGATAATTTAGCTGAGATTAGCTGCTAGCCACCCCACCTGTGTATGAAAGAAACGGCTAAGATGTCTGAGCTTTTTATCTTTCTCTGTAGAATGTTTGCAGGGTTACGAAGATGGTGAAGTGATGAATGAACGCTAAACTGTTAACTGTAGTGCTAGCATGACACATGCATTTAGTTAGTTTGCTAGCATTAGCAACCACTTTAGAACTTTATTAATCTCACTGCTTGAGACAATAAAATGCTGGTGTGTTACAAAACACTGACCCTCTCACAAATATACAGACCTGCTAACCCTCCTGTTTTTCACCAGCTAGTAATTTACTCTGCGGTCAAATTTCTCCTGCGTTTCTCCCGAGTTATAACAATATTTTACACCTTTCCCCCTTTGGCAAGTATGCAAATGTATCACCAGTAATAGCATGTAAGCTAACCAGGTAGCTCTCTTTAACCAAAGTTAAATTAACTATCAGTCAGCGCGCCAACTACAGGAAAAAGTACCACAGCGG
>CM060104.1:65500379-65555379 GCA_030522415.1 Channallabes apus | reverse complement strand
GGGAAACTGCAATGAGAGCAGTAAAACCCTGCCGTCAGGGACTCGAAACTCCTCACTCATAACGGATTGAGATAGAGATGATAGAGGGATATCATAAGGATGGAGTAAGTGAGACTGAAAAAGGGGTATGAGAGATACAGCGAGTAGGAGGAGGAGGAGGAAATGTGGTATGCGACTGCAGCTCAGATTAGAATGCACTGTCTGAACTGCTGTTGCATCTGTTTCCCCAAGATATTTTGGTCTGCCGATTCGAAAATGTTATCTGTAGAAGACACACACATCTCATTACCACACTTCTACTTTCACTCTACGTTCATAATGGTGAATTTTGCGCAGGTTTTCATAGAGCAGGGATGATTCTGATCTAAACATTACGGAATTGGGCCTACTGCATCTACGGTGCATAGGAAAATCGACTGGCACTGTAGAAGTGTGTTTGCTACGTTATTCAAAATATATGTGAGCAATGCTAAGCCTAGTAAGAGAAAGGTGTCATGGCAGCAAGGTGCTCTGTATCATAGAATCCACTGGAAAGCAAAGCTAAAAGATTCTCAGACCTATATTCATATATATTTATACTGTATATAATAATCATTCTGGTACATATAATCTGTATCTTTTATCTAGAACTGTGTATGCAAAGTCAAAGATAATTGCATTCTGATTATCTTAACCAGCTCAAAAGTTTCAACAGATCCACATTTCCAAATAAAAGATACATTTCAAAGGTACAAAAGATAAAAAAAAAAAAGTTACCACCTAACAACAAAGGAAGGCAACATCTTAGAACCATTTTCTTTCATGTGCACTAATGTTTATAAACATAGTATTAATGCCTCATTGATGATTCATGCATGATACTTAACTCATTTTGCAAGACAATTTATGGCAGGTATTTTTCTTTCTGTGTATTTGACACTGTCATCCAGCAGAGGGCGAGATCTCCTCTGTAAAAGTCTTGTGCAACAGGTGGTTACTGTTGAACTTCATAACTGAATACCGGATTTCATTTAAACACATCTATAACACTAAAGTATTGAACTGGAATATATTTAATAGAAAGAGAAAGTCAAGCATGTTCAAAATGCATAGGCATTTTAATCGCAGTCATTTTAAGTTAAAGTTGGTGAACAAATGTGTCCTGGAAGATACAGAATACCATTAATGCACTTTCCTTGATATGTGTGTGCGCTGAACATATCCTGGTTCCCTTATGTGTATACAAGGCTTACATTTTTTTTTTATTTGTCTCTTTGTGACAGCGGTGGTTGAGTGGATATTGGACACCGGTGCCTCGCACCTCAAGGATCAGGGTTTGATTCCCGCCGCAGGTCTGTGTGCATGGAGTTTGTATGTTCTCCCTATGCTTGGTGGGTTTCCTCCCACAGTCCAAAGACATGCAGATTAAGCTAATTCCCATTGCCAAATAGCCTGCAGTGACCCTGTATACAGGATTAAGTGGTATAGATGGTGAGTGAGTGTCTGAGCAGACATTGGTGATGGTGCTGAGGTGTGTGTGTATGTGTGTGTGTGTTGCTCACCTCTCTGTCCCTGAGCAGATGTTGGTGATAGTGCTGCTGCTGTGTGTGTTTTGATCAGGGGTTGTCTCTCTTGTGCCTGAGTTTGCCTGATCAAATCTGACCTCTGTTGCACCAACGCTTTCTGTGAAGATACACTAAGCTGATTGTAATGCCATGACTTAACTTATTAATAAGCTTTAATGACACCAAAGTAAAGGCCTAGTAATAGTCAGGGGCAACCATTAACCATTATCTTCTATCCAGAATTAAATCTTGGCTTACATTGAGTGGGTGAGATTGTGATAATAAGTCGTCACCGGTCTCAAATGGAGCAAACTCTGCATGCCGAGGCTTAATATGAGCTGCTGTCTCAGTCTCCACAGGACAGGAATCGGTTACATTCTGCACTGCAATATCTGCTTCATCAGTTCTGGCCCCTGATGTAAGACAGCACACATAAACACAATTCTTTAGACAAATACACTAACACTGTTGTGTTGTGTGATAATGAATCCGAGTCTAAAATATCTGTCATAGTCACAGTTTGTAAGGACAACATCCTGAGAATACTGGGAATAGGAAAAGACAAACATGAGCTATAACACCACTGATTAAGACTGCAACTCGGTGTACCCTTAAAGCAGCCAAACCAATGTATCTGTCATGTTGCAGCTCAGGTTTGTCTTCATTTTTGTATGGGTCAGGTTTTATAAAGCCAATGATATTTTCTCCTATTGTGACCTCATATAAGAAGATCCCCTCCCCCCAGGTTGTTGCTCAGCTTTGTTGTTCTCTGGAAGGACATGATGTCAACAGTAGCTCATTTGAACAGACCTTGAAATGGTTCTTTCGGAAAAAATTATTAAAGGTATGAAAGAATGTATTATCAGAGGGCTATTTAAGCTGCAGCATTAACACAAACTTTGGGAGGGCTCTGAGACTGTGTGTTCACTTGCTAAATAAATACTAAAATATGGACCTTTTAAACCACCAAGAATGGTACAGTTTACAGTATAAAGAATAACCATACTTGTACTAATTACAGAGTTCATCATCTATACCGCTTTATCCTGTATTCAGGGTGGCAGGGGGCCTGGAGCCTATCCCAGGAGGCTTAGGGCACGAGGCGGGGTATACCCTGGACAGGGTGCCAATCCATCGCAGGGCACACACACATACACTCACTCACACACACTCATTCATGCACTACAGACAATTTGGGAATATCAGTTAGCCTAATCTGCATGTCTTTGGACTGTGGGAGGAAACCAGAGTACCCGGAGGAGACCGATGCCCACAGAGACGGGAATCGAGCCTGGCCTGGAATCGAACCCAGACCCTGGAGGTGCAAGGTGACAGTGCTATTCACTATACCACTGTGCTGCCTATTTACAGAGTTAACTCAGTTAATTAACTCACTAACTCACTCCTTCTCTTTACCGGTTATCCTCTACTGGGTCGCCGGGGACCTGAAGTCTATCCCAGTAGACTTCAGGCCTTGTGGCACGAGACGGGGAACACCCTGAATATGGTTCCAGTTCTCTGGTTTCCAACTGCACACACTCACTCACACGTACTACAGGGAATTTGGAAATGCCAATTAGCCTAATCTGCATGTCCTTGGAGGAAACTAGAGTCTCCAGAGGAAACCCATTATGCATGAGGAGAACACGCAAACTCCACACATACAGGACCAAGTGTAAGGCCACAGTGATAACCACTACAACACCAAGTCTACAGTTGCTGAGGTTGGAACTGCCAGGTAGGAGGTCTAGAGGAAGACCAAAGAGGAGGTTTATGGATGCAGTGAGAGAGGACATGAAGTTAGTTAGTGTGAGAGAAGAGGATGCAGAGGATAGGGTTAGGTAGCGGATAGGGTTAGGTGGAGGCAGATGATTTGCTGTGGCACTCCCTAAAAGGGAATAGACGAAGGACAAAGACGAAGAAGAAGAAGAAGGAGACAAATTTGCAAATTCAACATTGGCATTTACTTGGAAGCTACTTATGTCTGTCTCGCATAGATGTATAGTGCAGAGTTTTTTTTATGTTGTTATTTTAATTTGATAAATAAAGAATATGAAGCTCATTTAACCCAAACTCTTGGTATCGGCATAAATTGAAAAAAAATTATCTTCAGCTATCTAAATTGTTATTTTCTTGAAATTGTTTAAGGGGGGAAAAAATCTCATATTGGCTGGGCTTTATTATAGTTTCAGTCCTGCCTGAACAGTTTAGGTTTATTCCAAGGACCATTTCATGTCCTGCAGCTGATCCATGAGCTTGAGCTAACACAATATTACCATTACACACATGAGAGCGTTAGGACCCAGAGACACTTTGCATTCTGAGCATATTAAAGCCAGTGAATTTCACTGTCATACCCCTGAGCCAGACAATTATGTTAAAGATCTTTTAAACACCCCCACTTGTATATGTATGATACGATCTGTGACATGTTGCAAGTACCTTTTCATGGATAACATTTGGTAGAAAATTTATTGAATTAAGCCACCTGATAATATATGACTTTCCATCTGAATATTTAAATGAACAAAAAGTGTGTTTGTAATGAACACAGTAGATTGTCCATCATGACTCATGTTCGTAGGACAACAGAGACAAATACGTACAGTTTAAGTAATTACTGACTTTAAAATCAAATAAAATAAGTTATGAATTTGAAAGCTATGTTAGAAGATCCTTACTGGAGGCGTAACCAGTAACTAATATATTTTTTGCAATAAACATGTGCTCTATACAAAAACAGATCATAATTAAAGGTGCTTTTTACATTTTTTTACCAGAATGGTTTAAACGTTGGTTTCGCACCTTTAGGCTCAGGGTCCGAATCCTGGCTTGGGTCTGTGTGCGTAGAGTTTACATGTTCTCATCGTACTTGGTTGGTTTCCTCTGGGTAATCCAGTTCCCTCCCACAATCCAAAGACATGCAGGGAAGGCTAATTGGTGTCCCCAAATTGCCTTGTCTTGAGTCGACTAGGATGCTTCACTGATTTGAGAGCGGGTGACTGTGGAGGCTGTTTGGGTACAGTGTACTTCAAGAAAGCAGTTTGAGATGATTTTAGCTTTGTGATATAGTGCATTTCCTTTGGTCATAAAGGTCAGCAACAATCCTCAGGTAGCACATCTTCTTCAATGTTTGTGCATTCAGAGATGCTCTTCGGCATACCTTGGATGGAAAGGGATATAATTTGAGTTACTGCTGCCTTTCCATCAGCTTGAACCAGTCTGGCCATTCTCCTCTGACCTCTGACATCAATAAGCCATTTTCGCCTGGAGAACTGACTCTCACTGGATATTTTCTCTTTCTCAGACCATTCTCTGTAAACCCCAGGGGTAGTTTTATGTGAAAATCCCAAAAGATCAGCAGTTTAAGAAATACTCAGACCAGCCCATCTGGCACCAACAACCATGCCATGTACAAAAACACTTAAGTCACCTTTGTTCCCCATTCTGACGCTTGGTTTGAACTTCAGCAGATCATCTTGACCATGACTACATCAATCCAGTTGACAACTACTGTAGTTGGACCTAATGAAGTGGCCAGTGACGTTGCATATACAGTACATCACTCACTCATCGTCTATACCCCTTCATCCTGTATATAGGGTTGCGGGGGGCCTGGAGCGTATCCCAGGAGGCTTGGAGCATGAGGCAGGGTACATCCTGGACAGGATATATATACACAGTATTTTTTTTTTTAAGTATACGTAAATGTCATTTATGCTGGATTATAACTATTTAAACATGCCTTGTGTTTTTTTCATTTACAGCCTGTATCTCCTTTATACATACTGTATGAACAGATAGGCTTTCTACAGGCCCAATGAGGGCAGCTTGGTGGTGCTGGGTTGTGAACCCATGACCTGCTAATTAGAAGGCCAAGGTCTTAACCACTGAACTACAACCTCCCTCAAAGCTGCTTCTTCATGCTATCTGAATGCCTTGTTTTACAATCCTGCTCAGACAAGTTCAACTTTATACTGCCTTAATGTTCTGTAACCTCAATAGTAACCATTCATTTATGTAGACTTGCAGATTAAGTGTAAATATGGATAACACATAGATAGTTGTTGATATAGTGAGGAAGCATTTAGTTCAGCTCAGGATTAAGCTGATCCATTTCTACAGTACTCGGGAAAGTCTTCAGATATGAGTGGCCTTTCACTATTTCATTATAAAAAAATGCAATAACAAGATTGCATTTTTTGTCTCATTCATTTTACGCAAGAGAAAATAACAACTGGATGAGAGAGACTATTATGAAGAACATAACAAGAACTTAAGACTGAGTGTTAACAGAAGTCTACTTTGCTTAGCCCGCAGCACACCACCTAGTCAATGCGTGTTTTCCGTTAACAGTATACCCTGTCATGTTGTAGTCCTCGGTAAGTATTCTTGTATATTGAAAAAGAATGATTACCTGCAGTTTTGCTCAGGAATTTAGGGTCTCTCTTGCCGATAGTGCTGCCGTTGGTCTGGGTTTTCTTCTTCTGCTCACTCTGCAGCTTTATACTGGATATAATGGCAGCTGCATTCAGGGCCACTATAGCATCATGGGTCTCATGTGTTGAGATTTCTGGGAAAGAACCCATGCACCAAAGAATATGTTCCAAGAATGCTGATACAACCCAATATACAAATATTTGTGTCTATTATATATGTCTATGTATATGTGTAGCCTGTCGCCTTGCACCTCCAGGGTCCGGGTTCGATTTCATGCCAGGCTCGATTCCCGTCTCTGTGTGCAAGGAGTTTGCATGTTCTCCCCGTGCTTGGTGGGTTTCCTCCCACATTCCAAAGATATGCAGGTTAGGATAATTGGCTTTCCCAAATTGCCCGTAGTGGGTGAGTATGTGTGTATGTGTGTGTGCCATGCGGTGGATTGGCACCCAATACAGGATACAGGATAAAGCGGTTTAGAAGATGAGTGATGTATATGTGTATATATAGCATTTATTTAAGAATAAACAGTGTGTGTGTGTGTGTGTGTGTGTGTGTGTTCATTCAGATACTGTGAAATTTGCCATCGACAGCTTTCCCATTGCTAAATTCCAGATAAATAATCTCAATGTAGCCAGAAGCAGGGTAGCAAAATAATACACATGCAGAGAAAAGTGGGAAAATGAAGCCTGGGGAGCATGAAAGGGAAAGAGAGAGCAGGTGTGAAACAGATCTGCTTCAGGCCACTGCTGTACAGTTGTCAGAAATGTACATATCTGCTACATGTACTGTAGCTTCAATTCTAACTATCACTCTCATCCCTATTCCCTGACCAACTGCGATCAATTATGAATCAAAACTAACATGAGCTAACATGACCGTGTGCCTAGACCTAGACTTTTCAGCAGTTGACTGACGCAAATGATCACAGCCACACAGTCCATAAAAGCATGCATGGATCTGGATGCATACATCTGAACACTACACAAGTTTCCTACCTGGGACTTTGATGAGAGTCAAAGGCTGGTTCCTCTGGAGAACTGACTCGATCTTGCTCTGCCCTTTACCCGAAGCAGAGCTCTCTGTCCTTGGAGAAGTCTCTGTCTTGTGATGGCTCCCTGCTCCTCCTTCAGTATTCCAACACCTGTTTAAGCTGCTTGCAGCAGAGCACGCTGGGTCAATATTTGTCTCATGGGGAAGCAAAGAAATGGTGCTGTGACCTGCAACATCTTGTACACTATCTGCACTTGGCTCAACAGGGCTAAAGATTCTACCATAACAACTAGAAGGCCTCTGGGGTGGGGGACGTCTTGAAGTGCGTAGGTCACGAGGTTCACTGGACGATGTCAGCTGGAGGGATATTGTGGATTTGAATAGTTTGGTCTTGCTACTTATTTGCATCTCAGATCCGGAAAGCATGCATTCTTTGCCAAATTGTGATTTTAGATCAGTGACTTTGAGGCCATTACAGCTGTGTCTGTTGGCCACTTTCCTTCTGTGGTCCTCCTCCTCTCTGCAGAAGGTATCTCTATGCTTTTGCTCATTGATAATGGTGTCTTCTCTTCGAAGCACCCCTGGTATCTGTGTTTCTTGACCGGATGGGTAAGAAGACACCTCAAAGTGGCTTTCAGTGTGGGTCATTTTAGACATTTCTGGTATACGGTTATCTCCACCAGCCACATTCAAAGATGTTGGCAAAGGGGAATTCTTCATGCTGGAAAGATTAGAATCAACAAGATCTGATCTCTTTCTAGCGTAAAAGCATGAGAAATTGTCTTCTCCACTAGTCCCACTTAAAGGGAGACTATATTCTGGGTCAAATTTAACACCTGGTTGCAGAAATCTATTAGCCTTTCCTCTTTGCCGAGTGAGTTTGACCACAAGTGCTTTCCTGTCTGGAATGATTCCTGGTGAGCATAAAAGGTTTGTGAAATCTGGCTCGGTGATGTCATTGTTTTTGACTGGATTAGGACTGGATTGCATGTCTCTATCCACGCCAGGTATGCTGGTATCAGGCAGACTCGAGGAACGGGTGACTTTCCTGGAGGTGATCGTGATGGAGGATATAGAGCGGCTGGGTTTGGGAGACATTCTGCGACCCACAGGGGGTGCTGTGTTGTCAGACACTTGGGGAACACTGCCTCTCCTGTGCACTGGGGTTTGCCACAAGAATCCGTCACGAGATTTGTTCTGCACGCTGGTGGCCCGAACAAGTGCTGTGTCCTGATCGCTTTCTGCTAGAGTGGTCTGTCTTTTACCATCAGCCTGGCAAAGGAAAATAAGATTAACACCTGAGAACCTTGCTTTTATGCTTTATGATGACAAAGGGCTTATTTCCACTCCTGCATACACAATCATGAGCTTAGCATCAGCTCATTCAGTATCCTCTATTCCAGTGCTTCCCAAACCAAAGGGGTTTTTACAGTTGCCATAGTAACCGCCTTAGTGTCAGGGGAGCTCAAGGGTAATTTAATTAAGTTTGAAGCCAAAACTCATCTTTATTATTTGCTCAAGTATTACAAGAGATTCCATTCTGAATCCCAGCACAACCCTGCTTTGCCTAATCAACATCAAGCAGAAAAGCTGGTGGGATGTACTGTATTTAAATTCCGGTCTCTAAGCTAGTGTATTGAGCCGAATTTAAAGTCCGAATCATCCTCACTGAACCACTGCGCTGAGACGGTCACTGTAACAGATGAAGAGAGGGAATCTCTCACAGTGCGTCCTGTTAGCTCAGAGATCCCTAGAGAATTTGGTCTTCTAGTAGCAATAACATCCGTTATCTTATATTCTTTAACAATTTCATCTTCTATTTTTTCCCCCAACACTAACGTGCTATCACATGCTTCTTGTTATCTCAGGATTAGTTTATTTCCCGGGGAGAGGTTAGGCAATAAAACTGGTAGGCACTAAGATCAGTCAAGTTATGCAACTGAAGTTATGCAATTACGATTCATATTGCCTTCGATGGTGCATTGCTAAATTTAACTACAGCAGTTTCATCTGGTTTGTGTCATTGTGAAAATATTCATCATTGCCATTGCAACCTTTTAATACCCAGTAATTGGAACTATTTCAGCACTGCATCTAGAGAACTGGGGTCCGTTCATCGTACGTCGCTTGACACATCCGAGATGAACTGACACATCTAAGATGAGATCATCGTGCTAATTACGGTCCGGCTAAGTTGGTTCTTCCAGCACACCTGTTGTTGATGATTAGTATAGCTGGATTGAGTTGTCTAGGATTATTGCGCGTTTGTGCGTTGGTTTAAAAGGTGATATGCATCGACAGTAGAAACACTGATCACACGTCCTTTGATTGGTTGACGAAATGACAAAAGAACGAGCTCAATTTTTTTTGTAACACGTGTTATGCGCTGAAATGCCCCCCCCCACACACACACATATATATTATATATATATATATATATATATATATATATATATATATATATAATATAACATAATATGCACATTCCTTGCGCATATGGTTTACAAATTATATGAGACAATTAAATTAAATAAGCAATATGAAAATAAATATGTTGTATATGGAAAAATGTACAATTAATATTAATATATTTTTTTCAAAAACATGTATACTTTTATATTGTTTATTTTATAGTAACATTTGTTTCATCCAATATTTCATTATAAAAAATATTTCTTTTTATTATATATAAATATTTATTTGCACATTCATGACAAACCCCTGAAAAATACACGATGATCGCCAGCCACCGCCCCGCCCACGGCAAACTATTATATGTAGGTGTATAGAGAATTTCCAATACCATTTCTAAATTAGAACCATAGGGCGATGCCAGTAGCAATCCTTCATTAACACATCTTTAGGAACCACTTTATCCTGATCAGAGATGAGGGGAGTCTCGAGAACTCAAGTCTCAAGATGCATAATTACAACCTGGATGGGATACCTGGCTATACCAGGGTACACACATGTTCACAAACTCTTCAACTGACCAGGAAAGAGGTGGAAAGACATGAGAAAACCTTTTGGAAGCCCATGTGAACATGTGAACCTCCACACATTATTTACACATGACAACACATGACTGATTTATTTACACATTTCCTTCCCCTGAAAGCATGGCCCCATGTGTGAAAGGATGAATTATACAAATTGAGAGCTAAATTTTCAACTTCTAATGTTCTGGTTGATGTTTTATGCAATAGCTCTCGAAATACCTCTAGCTAAAGTTCTCTTCAAAGAACAAAACATGGTTTGCATGAATGCTCACATGTAGGCTGCCTTTATACAGTAAGTGTGTAAACAGGTTTTCCATTCTGAACAAATCATGGTGGATAAAGAAATTCATCAAATAACTCCTAATAACCTGAGATTTGTTTGGTATTATACTTTCAGCTTTGTTCTGAACTATTTTTTGTCACATAGCTATTTATGAGAAGCAGAAATGTCCAACATTTCAAATCTCAGCATCCGGTTCCACTGGCACTACCGTACTAGTGCGATTCCTGAAAATGTACAGAGAAAAGTATATAAAAAGGAAAACTGTATAGTTTCACATTCCAATGTTTTCAAATGTACACTCAGCAGTCCTGACCAAAATAAGAAAGTAATACAATAAAAATCTCATATCCTCATATCCTGTCCCTTACTATCTCTCTCAGCTGTGTATTATATCTTTCTTGCTACTCCATCTCTTTATAATGTGACGTTAGGTGAAAAAGAAATGGGAAATCTGTCAAAACTGCCCATCGTCTATAGAATTCTACTCGAAAGTCGAGCTCCAGTCTCCATTACCCTGCTCTCGTCCTCTCATCTCGTCTCTTCTTCCCTGTCTTTTCCACTTGTCTTCTCACTTTAATCCAGTCTCTCTATTCTCCAGGCTTGATTGCTCATGCCATTTCTCTGCTCTCCTGTCCTTTACACCTTATCCCTCCACTCCTAAACTAGTGCTAGGGCTTCTCCCCTCTCTTCGCACGCATGCCAGCTTTATGATCAGTGACACACACACACACTCACTGGCCACATTATTAAGTACACCTTGCTACCACTGGGATGTCAGACATTTTTATATATTAATAAATAATAATAAGTAATAAATAAATAAATACAAAATGTACACTTTTATCAGTCGTTTATCACCAAGCTTCCTGAGATGACATGAGAAAGAAAACCTTAATGGAAACCAAGGGGTGATATTACGCAGCAATACCAGATAAATAAACCCCTTCTGAGTGCTACAATTCCGAAAGTGCAATTGCATTACTTTAAAGGTGTTTTAGTTAACATAAAGCCCACTTTGTTCAGGTTACTAACTGTGTACTGATCGAGAACTGGGGACAATTCGGTTCATGGCGATTTTACTACTAAAGCTATTTAAGCCATCGCAAGGCATTACAAACTAAAAAAAAAAAAGTTAGTGTCGATGCAGTCCAAAGCCATCTTCATGGATATTAAATGACATTAGCACTTCATCTCACCGCAAGATCTCAAATCCTGCAAAACAATCCAATTATGATACAAAGGGTGAAAACAGAACCTACTAGTACTGTAAGCTATTCTCATCCTAACCACCAGCACTGTTATTTTTCATCTTTAATGGTTGTCAGAATTTCACAAATCAGCAGCAGAAATATCCGGCAGATTTTTCCAGACAGCCACACATATTTTATCCATAAACCTACGGGCTGCAGCTAGGGTTTTTAAGTACTGCTGCCAGCAATTTTGTCAGACTGGAGCACTTTTAAACTTTTATAAAATCACTGAGTGCACTGAGGGGTATTTCCCACACTCCCTACCTTTTCGAAACACCACGCTAAATTGACCTGAATTGAAATTCTTCAAGGAACTTACTTTCTCAGCTATATGACATTACATGCTTTAAATCGCTACATGAACTGGCTATGCACTACTCATGTACTTACAATTATAATGTAATCAAATACATTATAAATTCTGTACGGATCATTCTAAACTCATGTCAAAGTATGTACAGACTTATGATATTGCCCTATGAAATACCAGCTACACTTATGACCCCATTCTGTAATAAACGTCATCATGCATGGTGTAGTATCTAGAAGAGTGTACTACTTATCAGTTTACGTGAAGACTTGGATTTATTCACAAATGTAGTGTCTATTACCATGCAGATGTGGATGTAGTCATGAAGTAAGTATCTATTACAGTGTGCTACTGTATTTAGCACTTAAGTGCACAGAAAATGATGAAAAGAGATGGAAAATCTCTGGATTTATTATAAATTAGATTGTACTATTTAGTAGTTAAGTGCTCAAGGTTGGATTTAACGATTTGAGCATACTATTTATTTATTTTTATTTATTTATTTTTTATAATTTTTTGGGGGTTTTCCAAATTTTCTCCCCAATTTAGTCATGGCCAATTTCTCCCTGTCGCTAGGGGGCTCCCACATTAAGGCTACCACTACCACTCAGTCGGGAGGGCGGAGACTATGACGCGTTTCCTCCGAGGCGACCGCATCTTTTCGAACTGCTCGTTCACGCACCATTAGGGGCGGAATAACACACTCGGACACGCTCCTTCTGCGTGCGCGAGCTCACAGACGCCCCTGATTGGCTGTAGAGCGGTGATTAATGTGGGAGCGCCTCTCATCCCTCCCCCCTGAAGGAGCTCAGCCAATCAGCTCTCTCTGTGCCTCCGGCTGTGAGAGGAAAACAGCATCACCCGGGGTTCGAACCAGCGATCTCCAGATGATATGGCGAGCGCTTTGCCACAGCGCCACTCGAAGGCTCCTATTTATTTGTCAGGGGTTCAATTTAGTCATGTCAATAGTATCTATTAGTGCACAATATGTAGTAATTTAGAGCAAAGGTTCATATTTAGCTCTGTATTTATTATATTCTACCGCATACTATTTAGTACTTAATTGCACAGGGTTGGATTTAGATGTGGAGTTAGTATATGTCTGAGCATACTACAGTGGAACCTTGGATTACGAGTAACCCAGTTTGCGAGCGTTTAGCAAGACAAGCAAAAATATTTAGATACATTTAACTTTGATAAACAGGTTTGTCTTGATATACGAGTGCCAAATTTCACAAGGTAGCATGCGGTTCTTTTTTTGACACTGAGAGTAACATAATCACAACTGTGCCAAATATAAAGGTTTTTCTCTTTATTTTGTGTTCGTATGTATGTGTGCTTGCACTGGGGCGATGTGTGTGTGTGTGTGTGTGTGTGTGTGTGTGTGTGTGTGTGTGTGCAGAGGTATGCATGTGTATGTGCTTGTGTGTTGTGTGTGCGTGTGTGTCCTACACAGCAGCTCCCTTCCCCCCTTTCCTTCTCTTCTATCTCTGGTCTCAATCACTGCAGCTAGGATTCTTTTTGTACCAAAGTGGGTTTATTGTTCACTTATCCACTAGATGGCAGTAGTGAGTAATGGTAACGATTTGCATGTTCCAAAAGAGCGTAGAACAAGCAGCTGATCGCGAGAAGCAGAGAGCACGTGTGTCATTAGATACAGATAAGATAAAATAAAGATAAAGAAACTTTATTGTCTTTATAGTGTCTATATATTGTCTTTATAGACTTTATAGTGACACAACAAAATTTGCTTAGTATCTCTCAGAGACCAGCAGCAATAATAAACAGCAAGAATTAACACAAGAATAAACAAAGTATAATAAATATCATATATACAATAAAATATTGTATAATATATACAATAAAAATGTATGTGAAGTGGGACTTGGATCTTGGTGCAAACAGTAGAGGGGGGGGGGGTTACGCGTTCTGATCATAAAAATAGAGTAACGAGGCTATTTTTAAAATGTAAGGAGTAGAAAGTACAGATAATTGCTTAAAAATGTAAGGAGTAGAAGTAAAAAGTCGGCTGAAAAATAATTACTCCAGTAAAGTATAGATACCCAAAATTTCTACTTAAGTAAGGTAACGAAGTATTTGTACTTCGTTACTTGACACCTCTGACTATTTACTAGTTTAGAGTGTAGAGTTGTATTAAGCCATTACACTTACGAAGTATATGAGCTACTTAAAAACATCTACTTGTACAATCCACCTTTGAGTACCATGTGTTTGTTGTAGGTGACTAACTTTCATAACTTTGATCATGGTCATTTTTTAACATTGAGTAATGGTTGTATAATCCTTATACAGGAGAACACGATGTAAATAAAACAAAATTTTTGATGGAACACTTTTCGCTTGAATTGCTCCTACAAAAAAAAAAGTTTTTTTCCTTGAAATCAGACATAATGAAAGAATACACCTCATAAAGAATGCACTCAGGTGGTGGATTGAACTTTCCCTGGCTGTCAGAACAGCTGAGTCACTGGCTGTCAGAATTTCATATGGAATATAATGGTATATGTTATGAAAGAATCAGGACAAGTATTGTTACAGAAGACCTGTTAAACATAAAATACAAATATAAAATTTCAGTTTATGTTTGTTTCTTTTCTCAGAAATTCTATTAAAGCATGCTTCAGGGGTTTAGATGAGCCTCATGGCCTTAAGTGGGGAGAACACAAAGCTCTATGGTGAAGAGTGAAAGTTATTGCCTATGATGAAGAGTATTTACCTTTAGAGAGATGGCACCGGATATTCTCCTGACCCCGAATCCACTAATCTGCCCTGTGTGCGAGATACAGGAGGATCCTCTTAGTTCACAGAAATGTTAAGGAAAAGAGTTACATCATCTTTCTCAGAGTAACAAAAGTGTCATTCTCATACTGTGTGTTTATGTAATCAACAAAAGTGTTGCTTATGTTGACCAAACCAGCATTGTGTCATTACATTCAACTGGTGGAGCAAGGAAGGGTGTGTGTGTGTGTGTGTGTGTGTGTGTGTGTGTGTGTGTGTGTGTGTGTGTGTGTGTGTGTGTGTGTGTGTGTGCGTATTGGGTGGTTTCCATCAAAAATCTAAAACACTGAAATGTTTCTTTATAATAAAAGAGGTGAGGGGTAAAGATAAGCATAGTGTCAATTAACATCATTAATAATCATGTCATTGGAAGGTCCTCCCAAGGAGAGTAGGTGTGTGTGTTCGTTGTCAGACAGAAGCAACGACAGAAAGAGGAGAGAGAGAGAGCACAAGATAGACTGAGAGACAAGAAGAGAGAGGTAGCACTTTTCACCAGACAGGTGCCATGTCACGTCGTAATGATGGATGGCACCACATCGCAGTCGCCATAGTGACTCTGCCATTGACTATGCCGATGAACTATGCCTTGTAGTTCTTTCTTTAACAGAAACACTGGCTCACAGTAATGAACACCTGACAGTCAAACGCCACACACACACACGTCCTTGGTCCAGCAATAGGCCTCATCCTTAACAACCCAGCGAGCGTCTGACGGATTACGCTATATGAGCCGTTTGTCTCTCATCCTGAGTTAATGATGCTGCTGGGAGAACTGGTTAAATATGCAAACACACACACATTTATATACACATATACGCACACACACACAGCCTTCATGTCATTCTGTAATCTGGACTGAGAAATGGACTGAGAGAGACATAAAGAAGCCAAAGTCCTTTGATGCATCACCAATCCTCAGTTTCACCTTAAACACCAGTTTTATATGGAAGCTGAATCTCGTCACATTTAGGTAAGTAGATATAGTTGAATCAAATATCAGCTTTTCAAAGAAGAAGCCTTTATTTGACACATATACTGCATACATTACTGTACAATCGAATTCTTTTCTTTGCATATGTCAATGTGTTAGGACGCCTCGGTTAGGCTACAGATTCAGCCTTGATACAACAACCCTGGAGCAGACAGGGTTAAGGACCTTTCCCAAGGGCCTAACAGAGGCAGCTAGGGTTTAAAATGTCGATCTTCTGATCAGTAACCTAGAGGCTTAATATACCGAGCTACCTTTCAGGAGGAAAAAAAAGAAAATAAAAAAAGTGGGTCTCAGGAGAGAGAGAGAGAGAGAGAGAGAGAGAGAGAAGGGGGCGTGCCGACTAACCTTTGAGTCATGTTGACAAAACAATCAACTTTTGACATGCTACAATTTCTAGCCTGACAGAGAAAAGAGCAAATGGACTTCACGATCAGCCTTAACATTACAACCACCAGCCTGATGCTGTGTAGGTCCTCCTTGTCAAGGCGTGTGACCCGTAAATGTGTGCCGTGGTATCCGGCACCATCGCATTTCTTGGGCTTTGAAGTGAGGTCTCCGGACTTGTTTGACCTTGACATCCTACAGACTCTCGCTTGATTCAGATCTGGGGAATTTGGAGGGCACCTTGGACACTTGATGTTCCTCAAACCATTCCTTAATACTTCGACTATTGTAGCTGAGTTGGACAAGAGTCAGTATCGGGACTCTGACCGGTTTGCAAGCTACCATGCATGCACTGTGTGTTATGGTTATCCTTCCTTGGCCCAAGTTTTTTTTTAAGGAACACCCCACCAAGCCTGCTGTTTTGGAAAGCCTCCAACACAGTCATCCAGCCATCATAATTTAGCCCTCTTCACAGTCGCTTATCCTTGCCCTTGCCCCTTTTTCCTGCTTCCACCACATCAGCTTTCTGAAACGACTGTTCACTCGCTCCCCAAAATACCTCACCCCTTGACAGATGGCACTGTAACGAGATAATCAATGTTATTCACATCACCTGCCAGTGGTTTTAATGAGATGGCTGATCATGTGTGTCTAAACTGGCACAGTAAATGCAGCTTTGTCAACTAGGGCCCCTTGAAAATCAACCATCTGTTTATTCCTACCAGTCTAGAAGGCCATATACACAAATATGATTGACACATACACAAACAGTCATCACAAATCATCACATGCAGGCTAAAATGAATTACTCATTAAGATAATAGAATATCCAGAATGCTCTTGAGGGGGAAAAAAACAAGACTGGTGCTGTCAAACACGCTACACCGAGCCACTTGAGTTTTATTCCTCATAACAGCTTATTCACAGTCAAACACAAGCTTGTGCTCTGAGCATATTTAATCTCTCTATTTATCTGTCTCTCCGTCAACAGGCTGATTGCTCTGGATGTAAAAAAAAAAAAAAAAAATGAATGAATGAATGAAATAAAAGTATGTCTGGTACCGAGGGGTCGGGTTTTGAACCTTTGTACTGTATCTAGGTTTTTATTATTGCGATGGCACGACACCATTGAGCACTGCAAGGTGTATATCTGTACAAAAAACGGCGTCATGTTTAGAAAATCCAAAGTAAATCCTTGTATTTCATACCTGCGTTTTTATCGCAGAGACATATCCTTTTTCTTCCTTTTCGTTTAACACTACCTACCTCCTCCATTTTCTTTGACAGAAGTGCAGCTTAATACAGGGGTGATGGGTGGCTTCAGCTTCACCTGAAAGAAAACACACTCCTATCATTTCATCATTCATGGAATTAGGTGCATGCTGTGGAGCATGACTTATGGATTCCAGCAGAGGAATGGAGCCTGCAAGTGTTTTTTTGTACGGAATGTTTTTTTTTTTCCCTTATACTTCAAACATAAGTCTCTATTAAACTTTTGCTTTTTTTTTTTCTTTGCTCAAATCTCTCAACAAATGTCAACATTTGCTTTTTTTTCTCTTCTTACAGCTAGTGTACAAAAAACGGCAATTATTTTCAAGACGTTATCAGGAGGGTATTTTTTTACACACAGTACATGCTTAACTGCATATTCAAAAAGTGTGTGTGTGTGTGTGTGTGTGTGTGTGTGTAAGAACTATTTTCTGAATTACATCACAAAATATAACTAGGACACAATAAGTGATGTGTCATATTCACTAAAAGTTGCCATTTTAGACAGGTCACATTATTGCGCTGCATCAAAAAAAACTAAGAAAACAACTAAGGAGAATTGAAATTACTGGAACTGGCTTAAGGACCCTTTAACGAATTATCAAAACCTGAACCGTCAACTTTGTGGAAGAAATGTGGTTGGGAAAAAATCATGAAAGGAGATAACTTAAACACTTGGAGAAGTTGTTAGACTAAACTTAAGAAAGAAAGTTCACATGGTCTGATGAGTCCAGATTGAGCCTTTTCCAGAGTGATGTGTGCCTCATGGTACTGTAAGAAGGGAAGCACATGATCGCGATGCACCCATCATGCATACCCAGATAGCAGAACAACATTGAATCATCGTTGAATCAACATTAAAGCATCAACCAACTTGTCATTGAATCAATGTTGAAATTTCAATGTTAAACGTTGATTTTTCATCAGGTTTGCACCTTGAAATAATGTTATTTCAATGATGAAAAATAGATCAAGATGGGCATAAAATCAATGTTTGTTCAACGTAAATTCAATCACTTATTTTACATTGAATCAACATTGAATCAACATTGAAGCAATTATAGTTTAGTCTTGCTTTATGAACAGCAAGATTCTATGACAGTAAATCATGTCCGTTTTGGTTTATTTCTTTAAATCAGAGACCATGTAGGGCTGAAAAACATTTTTTTTTAACAAAAAGTCAGTAACTCAACATCCTTCAGTTTACATGTAAACATATTTATTTATTTATGCTCCATACCCATTTAAACAGGAAGTAACATCACAATTACAATAAAACAACTATATAATAAAACACACTACAACTTACATACAAATTATTATAAACTGGATGACAAAATGAGTTTTTAGAAGAGAACTATTAGAAGAGATTGTTAATTCTGAATTCATAAAACAGAATCTAACTGCCAAGAGAAGAGACTGGAAAACCATAATATAAAAATGGCAGCCTGCCTCAGCAAAATTCAGTCAAATGCAAATAGAAACAACCAAGTCAGAAACACAACAGATGACTGAAACATTATTCGTAAGTTGAAATGTATTTACGCAGCAAAACAGATAAGATAACAAGCAAAACAAGGCATAAGATAATAAGAGATAATAAGAGAGTCTGAACTTATGGTTTTCCACCACGAGCAATTCCCCCCAGCCGTTCTGGGACATAACGAAGCCATTTCTGAACTGTTGAAGCAAAGAAACTCTGTAAAAAACATTGATACAGTCTTTTTAACATTAAGGCACAAGCATGAATCATTCAGCCATTTTTGTAAGTCATCTAAGGCTAATGAAAGCTGATGGGCTGCATCATCAGCACTTTTAGCTTGTGTAAAAATTACCGTATCATCTGCATACATGATCATGTCCACATGTCCAAATTCTGTGCCTCTCCTTGGTTTCATACGGATTACATAAACTGAGAATATTTGTTTTCAATGTGACTTGCATCATTTAAAAGTAGACACTTTAAGCTTTATATAGATATATTTCTCATTTCAGTTAATTTTAGTGACGTGTTTCAAAAAGATTTTCACGGAGACTGAGGTTTCATATATGTGCATATATCCTCATATACTGTATGTGGCCAATTAGGATTAGTTTTTTGCATTTTTTTTTGTTAGTTCTTAGTTATTGCCTTGATAATAGAAAATATGAGCTAGGCATCATGTATGACAGTTGCCAAAGTGAGATATGAGCTAAAATGACCAGATCCTGCCATAGGAGACATATCTTGTATGTACATATAGGGCTTATATGTGGATATAAAGAAGCAATACAGGAGACCTATATGGCCTGTATATGCACATATATGCACCTCAATGTTGCCTACATGTGGCATATATACGCATATATGCAGCATATATATTATCATATATATGCATATATACTGCATATAGGTTTCATATATGCGCATATATCCTCATATTTACATTTACATTTAGGCATTTGGCAGACGCTCTTATCCAGAGCGACTTACATTTTTATCTCATTATACATCTGAGCAGTTGAGGGTTAAGGGCCTTGCTCAAGGGCCCAACAGTGGCAACTTGGTGGTTGTGGGGTTTGAACCTGGGATCTTCCGAACTGTAGTCCAAGGCCTTAACCACTGAGCTACCCCTGGCCCCATATAGGTGCGGTTATATGCGCATATATACTGCATATAGGTTTCATATATGCACATATGTCATCATATAGGTGCGGATATATGCGCATATATACTGCATATAGGTTTCATATATGCGCATATATCCTCATATAAGTTCTTTCCATGTGGGGCACGCACACTGCTCTGGGTCAGACACAGACAACGGGAAACAGGAACTAAGCTCTCAAACAAATGCTTCCCAACAGAATACCGTAGGTCGCATCGCCAAAATTCTTTCACCGTGAGTGGCAGGAACTTCCAGACTACAACATATTGAATTCTCATGCCTGTAGAGTGTATTATAATGATGTGGCGACAGTGTAAAAACACCTTCCGATGTTAAATGCGAGGCGAAAATTGAGTACTTTTGAACGGCAAACAGGAATTAAGCTCTCAAGTGAGTAAACTACACCCTAAAAAATGCTGGGTTAAAAACAACCCAATCTGGGTTGTTTTTAACCCAGCTGCTAGGTAAATATAGGACTAACTAAATGCTGGGTTAATGTAACCCAGCAAGATGGGTTATTTGTTTAACCCAACAAGATGGGTTAAATATTCAATCCAAATGCTAGGTCATATTTAACTATAATGCTGGGTTAATTCCACCACATAAATTGGTCTATTTGTGAGGTAGAATTGGGTTAATTCTACCTCACAAATAGGTTATTATTATTTTCATGTTTTACAGTGAATCTGTAAAAAAAAAAAAAAAAAAAAACACGCATGTCTATTAAACAGTTAAATTACTTTGATATACTGGTCTATTACAAAAAACATACATGTATGCAATAAACATCATCCTATTAAATGTTCTTAGAAAAAACATTTATTTTTCAAAAGCACAAGAACAGATAATCAACAGTGACATCATTACTATACTATTACTGATAAGAGCAGAATGGAGTAATTGAACAAATAGGCTGAAGCAACTTCTACAGAGCAGGATCAAAACTATCCAGCCCTGGTCTCATTTTAACATACAAACACTGTCTGTCTATGACTTTTCAGGTAGGTCTCGCTATTTCATAGCAACATTACAACATTACTGAGAGCAGTGCTGGTCATTATCTCCCAACGTCAGGATGTAGGGGTACGGCCTTGACACTTCAGCCTGCTGGAGGTATTCCACCATGTTGGTTCCAACCTTAGAAAGAAAGAAATGAAAAAGTTAAAATTTTGTTGAATAGCAAAGATTAAACTGAATAAGACTCTCAATTTCGTGTGAAATACGATTGATACTAAAAAATTACAAAGCTGCCCATTAAGATAGTGTATAGGTAACCAGAAACAAAAACATGGAGACCGCTACTACCAAACATAAAACAGCAAAATAAGCATGGCTTTTAGGATACAACTCTTTATGTCAGACTAGTTGATATTGTAGTCTGCATTGATTTTAAGCTAATTACCGAAAAAATTTTATAGCTGGTGTCATACTGGTACATTACAATCACCAAAATATTAATACTTCATCTAGTAGTTACCTGTACAGCTGTGGTACTTTTTCCTGTAGTTGGCGCGCTGACTGATAGTTAATTTAACTTTGGTTAAAGAGAGGTACCTGGTTAGCTTACATGCTATTACTGGTGATACATTAGCATACTTGCCAAAGGGGGAAAGGTGTAAAATATTGTTATAACTCGGGAGAAACGCAGGAGAAATTTGACCGCAGAGTAAATTACTAGCTAGTGAAAAACGGGAGGGTTAGCATGTCTGTATATTTGTGAGAGGGTCAGTGTTTTGTAACACCAGCATTTTATTGTCTCAAGCAGTGAGTTTAATAAAGTTCTAAAGTGGTTGCTAATGCTAGCAAACTAACTAAATGCCTGGTCATGGTAGCCCTACAGTTAACAGTTTAGCGTTCATTCATCACTTCACCATCTTCGTAACCCTGCAAACATTCTACAGAGAAAGCTAAAAAGCTCAGACATCTTAGCCGTTTCTTTCATACACAGGTGGGGTTTATGGCTAGCAGCTATTCTCAGCTAAATTATCATCCAGTACCTCAGACCAGCCGGAAAGTTTGTGTGTAACCTTAACACGGTAACAGTAATAAATGTTACATATAGTAATAATTTTTCAGTCATATGTGAATTAGGTGAGTGAACATGTGTATACAGACCTTGTATTTAACGCCATTTCCCCTTAAATGTCCGAGGAGGATGAACCGTCATCAGCGGTGTGGGAGCTCAAGAGACACGAAGCTGAGTGACAGCCGCTGAATCCACCGGTGAACTTTGGGGGAGGGGCCAAGCAAACTTCAACCCAGCAGCTGGGTTACACAAAAACTACCCAACTCTCTGTAAATAACCCAGAAAAATGACCCAACAGCGGCAACCCAGCGTTTGGGTAGAAAAAACAACCCAGCATTTTTTAGAGTGTAGGCAGCAAGGTAAATACACAAAACTTACCGTCAAATTATTATTTTTCCTTAATAACTATATATATATATATATATATATATATATATATATTTTTTTTTTTTTTTTAATTATTTTATTTATTTATTTATTTTATTTTTTTAAGCACCATGGCAAATCTCTCGTAGTCAATTTTTTAACCTGTTTTAAACACATACACACATGCATACACATTTTTATAGAAATGCACTTAGTTAATTTAATTTGCCTTACATTGTTGAATGAGGATGGGTTCCACAACCAAAAATCAACATTGATTCAATGTTTGTCTTTTCAACACAGAAAAGCATTGAATTATCAACATTGATTCAACATTATTTAGCATTGAAAAATCAACCTCAACCAAAATGATGATTCTGATGAAATTTCAACATTGAATCAATGTCACCTTGCTATCTGGGTAGTGGCCACTGTACAAACCTCAGGAGACAGTGTTATGGTCTGGGGTTGTTTCAGTTGGTCAGGTCTAGACCCAGCAAAGTTAAAATAAAATGCTGATGATCTGAATGTACTGAATGACCAGGTCATCACATCAATGGAGTTTCTTCAATAACAATAGAAGATCGGCAAAACTTTGTCTGTCTGTTAAGTCTCGATATGTGCAGCAGTATTCAGATGGTTGGCTCAGAATTTGGCGAAAACAACATGAAAGCTTGGATCCATCCTGTCTTGTTTCAACAGTTCAAGCTCGTTGTGGTGATGTAATGGTGTAGAAGCCATTTTCTTTGCATACTTTGGGCCCCTTAGTACCAGTTGAGCATTGTTTAAAAAGCAGATTGCTGCTTTTTGTGTCCTATTTTTGTTGTTTTTATTGTTGTTGTTTTGTTTTATTTTATTTTAAATAATGTGAGCAAAAAAGTATATAGTTTTTTATTTCTAGATGGCCCTGAATCCCATGCATACCCAATATACAAATTTCAGACGTCTTTATTTTACATCACACTTTTAATAAGCGTTTACATAGTGTACTGTATCTCTGATGGATTCCCTCTTGTAGCCTCAACCCTGAGCAGATACACATCAAAAATAGCTGCAAACACCTCACACCCTCAAAGTCTTTTTTCACTGTAATCATAACCTGCTGAAAAGCTGCCAGGCAACCTCTAAAGTAAATGACCTTTGCACTGTAGGCTTGTGCTGCAATGATGGACGGACTTGAATATAATGACATTTTTCTTATTGGTCACGATGTTTGAGGATTACAAGCTTATTGATTGCTAAGGGCACTTTCACACCCATTAGTCCCTTTGGCGAGTCTGAATCAGAGAGAAATTGATACTCTGGGTTCGTTGTTTTAGGTTCCATCAAAGTGCAATTGCTGGGCTGTCATGGTGTTCCCTCTGCCTAAAAAAACATACACCAGGGCAGAACAGACAACACTATTTTCTTAAAAAAACGTAATAAAATTAATCTGTTCTCAGTATTAGTATTGGGCAAATAGAACCTCAGACGAATAACAACATATACCTTTTTTTAACTTATATTTATTTAACTAAAATTAAGCCAAATAAAATATAAATATATTAAAATTATAAATAAATTAAGCATAGAGTAAGTTCCCTCCTTACTGCTTTCCCGTGCTTTAAGTGGGTAAGTTTAGCACCAGCCCTTGATTAAGTTTTGGCAGTTTGCCGGTCTGAATCATTCAAAGCCAATATTAAAAGAAATAAGCAATGGTGTTAGAGAAGCAACTGTTGAAGCACATCAGGCTGGAAAGGTTTATAAAACCATTTCCAAACAATTCGCAGTTCAATGTTCTACACTGAGAAAGATAATTGACACGTCAAAAACATTCAAAACAGTTGCCAATCAATCAGGAGTGGACGTCCCAGGTCCTTCACCCCAAGGTCAGATGCAATGCTCAGAGAAATACAAAAAAACAAAAACAAGAGCTACATCTCACACCTTATAGGCCTTTGTGAGCATGTTAAATCCATGACAGCACAATTAGAAGAAGACTGAATAAGTACAGTTTGTTTGGAAGGGTTGCCAGAAAACAGACTCTCTTATCTCTAAAGAACATGGAAGCATGTCTGAGGTTTGCAAAACTGCATCTGAACAAACAGCAAGACTTCAGGAAAAATGTCCTATTTACAGTACAGATGAGACCCAAGTGGAGTTTATTGGCCTCAATTCCCAGTTCCATGTTTGGCGAAAAGCAGATAGCACTTCAGCAGTGAGACCTCATACCTACTGTCAAGTATAAGGAAACCATTTGTTTGACAGCTAAAGCAAATCTCGGTCATGCAACAGGACAATGAACCAAAGCAGAGATCAAAGATCAAAGAATCAAAGTTTTTGAATGGCATAGTCAAAGTCCAGACCTCAACCCAACTAAAATACTGTGGTGAGAGACTACAAGCTATTAAATTATGGGGGTATTTAATATTGCCCACAAGATTTTTTTTTCTATTTACCTCCAATAATGGAAACATAAGTATATGTTCCTTTGCCTAATGATGTATTTGCCTAAAACTAAGACCTGCTATGATCAGATGATTCCTCAAAAACACATTAGAGGAGACACTTTTTCAAACGACTACATATATATATATATATATATATATATATATATATATATATATATATATATATATATATATATATATATATATATATATATAGTGTATCAGGAAAATATAACCATTGTGGTTTTAGCTCTTACCTTGCAGACATTACCGTCCTGTTGAGCCACATTATTTGGCCTCTCTTTAATCACCAGGTGTCTCTGTAAGGGCAGCCATCCAATCCGAACTGGAGCGAGGCAGCACACCTTGGCTCTCTGTGTGCTCGGTCCTGTCTTAATTTGAACCCTTTCTTTGCTCTGCGGTTCAGAAAATAGAGACTCCAGACTGCTCTGAGAACTTGCCACTAAACTAGGACTTATACTCCGGAGTGTGTAGTTCTTCTGGATGTAAGGAGGTAGCTGGTTGTGAATGGGAAAAGCTTGCAGATTGCTAAGTGCTTGGAACCACTCGTCCTTCAATCTGCCTTCAATACAGCTGTGCGGACGAGCTGCACGACGAGGCCTCCTCCATGTACTTTCATCTGAAGATCTCCTCCACGCTACGTGAGACGTGCCGTCCTCTCCGGCTTGACTCTGTGGCATGGATTGTCGTCTCCAGTGTCCAGATTTTACATCCATGTGGATTCTTTTACAGAATAATCCACAAATAAACAAAAAGATTCCATTCAGATGGAAAAAAAAAAAAAAACTTCGACATAAAGTCTGAGAAAAAAACGAATGCTGCATTGAGGCAGAGACAAAAAGCAGAAATTACACCATATTCTGTGCTATTCTTTTGAAAACAATTTATACTAAATGTTTTAAAGAAGGTGAATGCTGCGGTGGCATGGAATAAAGTGTATTATTATCACACACAAGAGCTCAGCAATCAGAGAGTGAGTGTGAGAGCAGCTGGTATTGTGAAGAGAGTTTTGTTTACCTAATTGTGTGGTAGTCCCAGAGAGAAGAAATCAATCTGCGGCATTATTAGATGCCAAGGAAGCATCTGACTTCTCCAGCACTTCTTTAGAGGAAATATTAGGAAGGGCATTGCTATTAAACTTCTCTCTCTCTCTCTCTCTCTCTCTCTCTCTCTCTCTCAATCTCCCTCCCTGAAGAAGAGCTACTGGTAGTGCCGTCTCCAGTGAAGCATGAATCTGACTGTGCATGTTGCCCTGAGTGAACAAAAGACTTACAGAAAAGCTCAATATCTACTACGGTGAGATACATTATGTGTGTGTGTGTGTGTGTGTTTCGTTTTTTTAATATTTCATCTTAAAAGCTATTTTGTGTTTCTTTCACTGATAGCCTTCACTTTTTGAGTTGGTGTTGCATTTATAAACAAGAACACATCAGGGAACCATTTATTAATGTACTGCATTGTGATAGCTACCAAGCACTTTCTTGCTCATAAAATACCAAACATTTCTAAATTATACTGAAAAAAAAAACTTATTTCTTTCTTCTGACAAGGCTGAGAGCATACTACATCTAAAGAGCTGACATGCACGGAAAAATATCTCGTACAATATTTAATAAATAGCAACAACAAACTATCTAGGTCAGATTGTTTTCATCTGCACTTCCTAGTCAGTTGTGTATATTCACCTTTTATCATCAACGTTTTTGTAGAGTATATTTTGACTCACTATATCTTATTGAAAATGTTGTTGAACTTAACCTGGTTGAGCCATCTCTACCATTCGGTTGAGGTGTGCTATGCTTAAAAAAATCAATAGATATCACTGTGTCTTTAAATACTTTTGGGTTTTTTTTTTTTCAATTGCTTTGTAGCATACCATGAAAAATAAAGCAGACCATGGCACATATTGTCTTTGGTATTTGTTAAATGCATTAATACTTTTACCATGAGGCAACATCTCAACCATTTGGAAGAGGCTGATTTAGTTTGTGGTTATTTTTTTCCCTCAGTAAAATAAATTTAATGAAAAAAGAATGAAAAAATAAATATTTGCCTTTGTTTTTTACTTAAATTTGACTGAATTTTCAACGATTAATTAATTACACTTTATGAATGACAGTTGATTGCAATCCAAAATCAGAGCAGACTGTTTTAACCCTATTAGCTCATGAACCTATTTGTTTCCCATATCTTTAATCATTATCACACAAATAAAAGAGAATTTTTTTTTTTTTGTCCGTCTCAAAGTGGGTGTGTGTTTTTCATGTGTGTGTCAGAAGACCGGGCTAAAACCTTTATTTGTGTCATATGATTGCAGGATTGCAGGGCTGGGCAGAATATGAGAGGAACAGCTTGTTTCTGTTGCTATCAACATTACTCACATGCATCTGAAGTCTCACTAAAACACTCGTAGCCCTTGGGTTAAGGTCACTGGTCTGGTACTGGAGTGTTTCTCTATATACAATATGCTCTTAGAAGAAAACGTATTTTTAGGTGTTACTGTTCTGGTAACAGTAAGGGTCATGGTTCTACATGGTTCTATGCTGTTGACCCAATTATAATGAGTAGGGTTTTGCCAAATTTGCATTTTGACAGAGTCTTGAAGGTTTGTAATGTTTTAAAAGTGTGTCAGGCGGTTTAGTGGGAAGCACTGTTGCCTTTCATGTCCATAGTCCGGGTTAGATTCCTGTCCTGGGTCTGTGTGCATGAAGTTTGCTTGTTCTCCACGTGCTTCTTGGTTTTCTATCGGTACTCCGGTTCCCTCCCACAGTCCAAAATCATGCAGATTAGGCTTCCCAAATTAGTGTTCCCAAATTTCCTGTAACGTGTGAATGAGAGTGTGTGTGTGTGTGTACAGTATGTCTTTCTGCCTTGCGATGGATTAGCACCCTGTCCAGGGTGTACTCCGCCTCATGCTCTAAGTCCTCTGGTAAAGGCTCCTGGTTAAGGCATTGGACTACGGTTTGGAAGATCCCAGGTTCAAACCCCACAACCACCAAGTTGCCGCTGTTGGGCCCTTGAGCAAGACCCTTAACCCTCAACTGCTCAGATGTGTAATGAGATAAAAATGTAAGTCGCTCTGGATAAGAGCGTCTGCCAAATGCCTAAATGTAAATGTATACAGGATAAAGCGGTACAGACGATGAGTGAGTGAGGGTAAAAGTTTGTCTGCAACAATACTGCAGTCATCCATGCCTGCAAACAAACAGTGTATAATTGTCCTTACTCTCTATGTGGAAGGGACGAGATGCTCCAGGGGTATAATTGCATAAACAAGGAGACATGTCACCCCATTATACTGTATAATAAAAGAAGTACAGTATATACCGCCATATATCAGGATTCAAGTGCACAAAAAATATTATACAGTATTTATGCCTTTTTTTCCTATTATTACACTCTGTTAGGAAAAAAGAAGCATTCAAAGTAAGTGTTACGCTGGAGCACTGGAAAAGAAACTAAAGAAAAGAAAATGACCCAATTTTTGCGGCTGTGTGTCCATGAAAGTAGCAGGCATTTACTACTAACAATGTGCTGTAGTGGAGAAAACACTTTCAACAGGATTGAGATGAGCATTATGGGAAAATATATTACCCCAGCATTATGTTTACTATAACTTAATGTTTCAGTTTATATTAATGCCCTTCTTCTAATATTTTCTAATATTTATGTATTGTATAATCAGGGCCCTGATGCTCCACATAAGCTAAGCCTTGATGTGCTGATATTTTTACAAGACATTTATCTACCATTTATGGATAGATTGTGTACACATTGTGTAATAGTCAATGTTTTATCCAATCTCTTAACTAATATGTCTCTCAGTTCAACAACATTTAAACAAACTTTAAATCTTTATACTGTGCAAAATGTTCATTAATAAATGTATTATTATAATAGTTATAATAGCTAGTTAATGTGATACAATTGGAATGACAGAAAAACAACACCTTTGCCCGTGTGTCATATCGCATCACACCACCGCAGCATTATTTTTGTATAACGCCACGGACTGGAGAATATTGTTCCTTGCAAATGAAATCACAGTGACTCAATAACTCAGTGTCAATCATACATTATGAAGCCAATTAACTGAGGTTTACATTGGTGAATGTCCTTTTACATACAGTAGATTTAGACAAACACAACAGGATAAGACACCATTTTTCCCCCCTGAGCCAATTAGATATTTTTATGAACATAATATTTCTTGTGGAAATGCTCCTGTGAACGATTTACGAATATTTTCTCATGTATCATGGTTGTGCCCACATGAGACTCATTTAAAAAAAAAAAAAACTTTAAAAATTCTGATTAAGCTCTCAGTCCAGTTAATGGATTATTAAGCCTGCATGTGAATGTAATGACTGTTAAAACTCTCCCTCGCTGTTCTGACTGCCAGCGTTTCATGGTTGTTTTGCGCAATGTAAAAAATAATAATAATTAATTCAACTTCTATACCACTATACTGTGTATAGGGTTGCGGGGGGGCTGGAGCATATACTGTACCAGGAGACTTAGGGCACGAGGTCTCACTACAGAGCAATGCCAATTAGGCTAAACTGCATGTCTTTGGACTGTAGAAGGAAACGTAAACTAAGCTACAGTGCTAAACAATACGCCAAATAAAAGCAATAATAATAATAATAATAAGCATAAACATTCACCCTTAAGAACTGAAAATATAAAATATTTTATAAGAAAATATTTTTATAGTTCTAACCATAAATAACTCAAATTTACTCAAATTACTCAAAAATATACTCAAATAACTAAAAAATTGTTTTGAATATAATTTATTTTAAATTTAATTATTTATACTTATTGCACAGTCTTTTTTTAACTCATGTAAATAAGAATCAATTTGTAAATTATAAGTACTAGGTCAAAGATTACAGTATGCCCAACATGGCAATTCCCCTACAAGCTCCAGGGTCTTTGTTAGTTACCAGGTATTAGTTAGTTATTGTTATGAATTGATGGTCGCAGACATGGCGTACAGTACGTGCAGACAATGACTATTCTTTCTAAAATAGAAAACAAACAAAACAATAACAGGAACAGAAATAAACCAGCAACACTACCAGGAACAAAAAAACGAACAGGATGACAAAATGAGGGCAAACAAGGACTCCTGAAAACAATGAAGCTTAAATATTCATACTAATAAACAAAATGGCAAGTACAGTACCTGTGAACAATCTATGAAGCACAAGAGAGTGAGAAAGAACAGAAATTGGCATATCTAAAGCGCATTTACAATCATGGACGTTGACAGACCCCCTTACATTTATCTCTTTATACATGCAAGCAGTTAAGGGTTAAGGACCTTGCTCAAGGGCCCAATGTGCCACCTTACTGGTCCTGGGGTTTGAACCTGGGACGTTCTAATCTATGGTCTTAACCACTAAGCTACCCCTACCACACAAAAGTTGGCAATTATCTTTGGACTGTGGGAGGAAACCAGAGTACCCAAAGGAAACCCACCAAGAATGGGGAGAACATGCAAACATCATGCACACAGACCTGAAGCAGCAATCGAACCCTTGACTCTGGAGGTGAAAGGCGACTAACCACTATACCACCGTGAGGCCAATGTCACATAGACATTAATAGAAATTGGTGTGTACAAGCGGTAATGTCATGGTGGGTAGGTCTCTAAAAGCTAACATGAATCAATCTATGACAAGATGGCACTATCAGCGGGTAGATAACGGTGTGTGTGACATACAGTAGTGTCAATCCCATGAAGGGTAAGACTTCCAAAGGCAGCACAGCACCACCACTGGGCCTGTTTGGATCGCTCTTTCTTTTTTCTTTTTTCTGAGGTTAAACCCTACACTATCCAAAGCATAATAACATACTGTACCAGCATAACTGGCTAGCACAATTCTTGTTTAGCCTAGAGGGAAGAAAGAGTGGTTGGAAGTGGAAAAAAGTCTAACATTGCCCTCTGCTGACAGAGTGACTGATACAAGTTGCTCCAGTAGAAGAACCTCATTACAATGGGCTGATGACACTATTCTAGAACAATAGGTGCTGAATGGGGTTGGGATGCCAATCCATTACACACACACACACACACACACACACCAGTCCACCTAATGGCTTACTTTCGGAAGGTGGAAGGAAACCAGAAACCCTGGAGGAAATCTGGAGTAATGGTGCAGACCAATGATGTTTGTGTTATATGAAAATAGAAAGAGCTGGGTTTTTAGACTAAAGTGCCAAGTGTTTAATGAAAGCTCCAGCACTGGTGAAAGAAGCTGTTTGTGTGTCTGGGAGTTTTGCTTCTGAGACCTCTGCTGGAGGCAAATGATTGAAGGATGTGGTGTGCATTGTAAAAGCCATAATCTCGGCTGCAGGTTTCCTGGCACTGTTATTGTAGATATCCTGAAGATTTTGGCACATCACTAAAGATCATTTCCTCTGTTTTGATTATGCTCAGTGGTGTGACACGGAGGACCCAAGCCAAGAGGTCAGGATCCACTTCATGATATCAAAGAAAAGGTGCATCATCAGAACCTGCAGAAGGTAGAATTGATTTCACTGCCTCAGAAGAAATACACAGAACATTTCTGTAATAGATACTGTAATGAATGCAGTGAGAAGAGCAGCATTCAGAGAATATTGTGTATTCAGGGGGACATGCAAACACAAAACCTGACAAATCGTGTCAATAACAGCATATGAATGTTTTAAACCTGTGCAAACATTGCAGACTGCAAAGCATCACATGAGCAGCATGTAAGCATACACAGTGTCTGTAGGTGCAGTGAGGTCAGTTTTGGTTGTGTGCAAACACTCTAGGGGTCATATTACATTCACTAAATATATTTGACCTTGTAGTATGACTGATTCTTCTTCTTTCTAAAGACTGGCTGGCCACCATTTCACTTCTTCGTGCAAGTAATGGAGACAAATATGTATTATAATTGGAGATCACTTAAACACTATGAAGTTGCATCACTAAAAAAATCATCAGTAGCTATATTTAATAGTGAAAGTACTGTGCTGTATTTCAATGAGACAAGTGCTCCCAGGATTGGGACTAATTTGCTAGGGAGCGTAAAGACTGGCAATTACTGTAGAGCAATAGAAAAAGGTCATGTGATCTGACGATTCATGCGAGGGTAAAATGGGAAGCACATGAAGCGATGCACCCGTCATGCATAGTGGCCACTGTACACGCCTCTGGAGGCAAGGTTATGATCTGGGGTGGCTTCAGATGGTCAGGTCTAGTTGATGACCTTGATGTCCCGAATGGCCAGGATGGGTAAGAATTGGGAAAGGAATGAGTTTATACACATGAACTACCCATCCCTGATATCTAACATGGTAAACTTTTTTTTTTTTTGGCCAGGCAACGTACAGTGGCTAAGTGCAATGTAAGTCCATTTTGTGTATGTTAAGGTATTATGCAACATACAGTATACAATAAAGTTTCATTCTTTTGTTGAGGTTATCACTTACTGTATAGAAGGAATGCATGATAATGGCTAAAATGATAAAACATTCCACTTTGCACAGCATTGAAATCAGAAATCTACATCAAAAGAAACGAAACAAAAGCTTTTACTGCCCTTTATCACTTGCTATTTATTGGTACTCAGAACTGAACCCTGAACCCTGCAGCCTCTCGGGCTTTGCTTACAGGCTTTGCTTAACATTTCTATGACATAAGATGATCACTTTCAGTCACCCATACATTCTCGACTCTGCTTATGCTGTACAGGGACATGGGAGACCTGGAGGTTATCTCAGGGGTACGAGGATGGGACACAGGAGATACACATACTCTGCATGTCATTGGACTGTGGGAGCAAACTGGAGTATCCAGAAGACAGCAACTATGCATGGAGAAAAACCCCTACGCACACAGACCTGGGGCAGAAATCGAACCTTGGCTGTGTGATCATTACACCAATGCACCACCTAAGATGACTACAATCATGATATATTTTATTCTATGCTGCACATCTATTTATTAACGTTTTGATTCAGCTGAATACAGTTAGGATCTATCTGCAGTTAAGTTTCTTGATTTCCTCTTAACATACGCTTGGCCAGGGTTACCAACAACGAATGAATAAAAAGCTTTTTTCCCCCTCACCTTGTGCATTAAAAGCTTATATCCTTTGTCTCAGTGCTCCACATGAATCGAATGTGGCTTTTAAACAGCAAATATAGACACAATTAGACCCAAAGTATATAGATCAATAGTGTGCAATCAGGGATAGTATAGATCTAGCCTAATTTGTCTATCGATCTTTACCTTTGTTTTGTAATAACAGTTGTCTGCTTTGTATTTATTTTATTTCAAGTGTGATATTCACATCCAAGGCTAAGGCATTTCTAGAGACATTTGTAAAAAGACAGCTTCACTGTTTCTAGGTAGTTAATGAATCACTATATTGAATGGTGCACATTAAAACTTACAGAAATTTAATGCAGTCATTTGCATTTTGTGTTTAAAACTTCTGAGTTTCAAATCTCAGACAGTCTTGATGACATTTCAATCAAAGGCTTACTCACTCACGAACTCACTTACTCACTTACTCACTCATCGTCTACTGTATACTCTTTTATCCTGAGTACAGGGTGATGTGGTGCCTGGAGCCTATCCCAGGAGGCTAGCACAGTACAGGGCAAATTTGGGGACACCAATTCACCTAATCTGCATGTCTTTTCATGGTGAGAACATGAAAACTCGATGCACAAAGGCCAGAGTCGGCAATCGAACCCGGCCCCTGGAGGTGCAAGGCGACAGTGCTAACCACCGTGCCACCCAATCAAAGTCTAGGATCAGATATTTAACTTTTTTCATTCATTCATTCATTCATTTTCTATACCGCTTAAACCTGTGTTCAGGGTCGCGGGGGACCTGGAGCCTATCCCAGGAGACTTCGGGCACTAGGCGGGGTACACCCTGGACAGGGTGCCAATTCATCGCAGTTAACTTTTTTCTTTTGATTTTATTTTGAAAAAGAAAAAAAGCTTAGATTTTTTATTTATTCTCTTTTCTATTGACATATAGTACTAATTCATGGAGCATAATAGAGGTGTGTAAGAGAGCATTGGAATATACAATTTAGGTCATTAGTGCATTTTTAGGGCAAGATATGTGCTGTTAAAATGTTCATCTGCTACCCACAATAGAACTAGAAAACACGGTAAGGATCCTGCTATTTTATTCACATTGTATTCTCAGGAGAGCAACAGCATGCTTTGACTCCTTTTATGTTAATGTGTGTGTCTGTGTGTGTGTGTGCATGCGTGCGTGTGTGTGTGTGTTTTCCCTCCTCCTAATTTAATATGTTATGGTGTAATGGTTATTAATTGTTTGCCAGAATTCCCTCAAGGCTGCAGAGATAAAGCTGAATATTAATGTTTGCTAACAGAACAGGAGGAAGAGGCCTGTCAAGCCAGATCCCTCTCCTCCTGGAATTGAATACAATAGGTAAACAGAAATATAACATCGTAGACAGTGATGGATGGCTATATTGCCTGTTCCGTTTTGATATATCATGGGAACCTTATCTCAAATATGACGTGGTGATAAGTGGGAAAAGAAAGTGCACATCACCGTGCAATGTGGCGTATTTTATTTTGTGTAAGATTTATCGAAGTCATCAGTATCCAAGGTATGAAGTTATAATGAGATTATATATTCCTGTCAATAAATCTTAACCCAAACTAAATTAAATTACTTGTCCTTCTTTACACAAGTGTTTTTTTTAGTTCTGATCAAGCCAGAGTCACACCCAGGTTTATCTGGTTCCTGCTAAACATGACGTTATTGATGCGTGACATGTGTCCTGACACATTATGATTTGCATTAGAGATTTAACTGAATGACTTTTTTGTCATCTCAAGCAGCAGAAAGAAATACTGTATTGTCTGAAGTTGCGAGCCTTACTGTACATTCATACATTACAAAAGAGCCTGAATTAATGCGCTGCTGGTAACCTACAGTTTACAGTTTAATTGGCCTGAAAGCAATCTTGGCTCACTTTTATTACATCCTCTGTATCACATATTATTGTGAAATGACAGCAATGAACTCATCCAACTTTGCCAAACACAGACACATTTTACGTTGGATAAGACTCAGGTATGAACGCAGACAGGGATCATAATCCTGTCTAGGCAAAATTAAAACATTGCACAAACTTTGCAATGCAATTAGACAGTTTCTATGAGACACAGTATGAATGCTGCAACATGTGACAAGAATCCTCTACCGTCTGTGGCTGTGCACTAAAAGCACTGGCCTACTGATCAGAAGGTTGAGAGCTCCAAGACTAAAGAGTTAGTCAGTTAGGCAGTTAATAAGATGTGCTAAGTATGATGCATATAAGAAATTGGTTCTTGTATATATGGTGATCTACAATCAGCAGGCACTTTATTAGGTACACCTGTTCAACTGCTTGTTCATGCAAATATCTAATTAGCCAATCACCTGCCAGCAACTTCTTGACACCTACCTCCATTTGTGACCGCCTTTGCTTCTCTTTGCTTGTACTATTTGACCTCAGTGCATTCTCCTTCACAGATTAGAAAAGGTAGTAGGAATTAAGATAACTATTCTCTCCTGACTAAGATCCTATTTATCAGTTGCAGATTTAAATGGTGACTAATCTAGTTGTTCTTGAGTGAAGTTTGGTGTTCCACAGGGTTAGGTTTTAGGCCCACTGCTTTCTTCTCTTTACCTGCTTCTCCTGGGCAGCTGGTGCCCCGTTTCTGGTTGGAGATGTTGGAGATGGTTGTTGTGTGGTCTGCTTGGGATGCGTGTGGTGACTGGGGACAGTTCCACTTTACCATGAAGATGGTCCTGGCTAATGCAGACAGCTGTTCTGGGGATTTTGACTGCAATCGCAACCATAGTCAAGACTGGAATTTCCTACATTCTACTTAAGCCTACAATAACAAAGTGGACTAAATATTAACTTAAAGACTTCCAGCAAGAACTTACAGCTGCCAAACACAGTATGACTGCAAAACAATTCCTGTTATCGGTTATTACCCAAATGCGGATGCGTTTCCTGTTGCGTCTGGTTCCTACTAAGGTTTTTTTCCTATTGGAAGGGTAATAAGGTTACTTCCTATTTCTTCCTAAATTTTCATTTGATTGTGTAAAGCTACTTTGCGATAATGACAGTTATTGTGATAATTGTTGACAGTGCTATACAAATAGAATTTAATTGAATTGAATATGGTCGGGGTGCCAGATGGACAAAATATCCGAAACTGCTGATTTTCATGCTGATTTGCTCTGAGAAAATATCCAGTGAGCAGCAGTTTTCTGGCAAAAATGTCTTGTTGATGCCAGAGGTCAGAGGAGAATAAATAGAAAGGCAACAGTAATTCAAATAACATCTCACTACAACTGATGTATGCTGGAAAGTATCTCTGCATGCACAATATGTCGAATCCTTGAAGCTGATGGCAGCTTCAGAAGCAGCAGAAGACCACAGTGGGTGCCACTCCTGTCAGCTGAAAACAGGAGACTCGCATACATGTGTTGGAAAAATGCTTACTGGTCTGATGAGTCCCGATTTTTGCTGCTGGTAAGTTTAGAATTTAACCTAAACAACATGAAAGCATTGACCCATCCTGCCTTGCAGACTGGTGGTGCTGGTGGTGACATATTAAGTGGTGGTATATTTAATATTTTACATTTTCCAAAGTAGGTACATTTTAGCTTTGATTACAGCTTTGCACACTCATGGCATTCTCTCATCAGATTCATGAATGGAATGGTTTTAAATGTACCTTTATAATGCGCCTTGTCAAGAGTTAATATGTGACTTTTTTTCTTTTTAAACATTTTCTTTTCCTGTTAAAGACATTAAGCCTTCTTAAAGTGCTTTAGAGCACCAGTTGTCTTGCAAGGGAAGGGTGGGTACAGTGTAAATTGCTCTATTAGTCCTTCAACAACTACTCTACAAATCCATATTATGGAAAGAAACAGAGAAGTACAGAGAAAAGTGTAAAGACAGTCCTTCATCACCTTAAGAAATGAAAGTCAGTCAATCTAAAAAATCTCAAGAACTTTAAATGTACTGTATCTCCAAGTGCAGTCACCAAAACCATCAAATGCTATGATGAAACTGCCTCTCATGAAGCCCATCCCAGGAAAGAAAGACCAAGAGCTACCTCTGCTGCAGAGGATAGGTTTGTTAGAATGACCAGCCTCAATAACCATTCCAGCCCCATAACCATACCTCATAAGGCTAACTGAGAGAATGCCAAGATTGTGCAAAGCTGTCATCAAAAGCAAAAGGTGGCTATTTGAAAGAACCTAATAAAACGTATTCTGGGTTATTTAACATACAGTGGAACCTCGGATTACGAGCATAATTCGTTCCGGAAGCAGGCTCATATTCCAAAACACTCGTAAACCAAATTAAATTTTCCCATAAGAAATAATGGAAATATAAATCATTCGTTCCACAGCCCAAAAAAATTTATACATAAAAATAATTAATACAAAATATAATGTAAAAATAAAACTAATTAACCTGTACTTTACCTTTAAGAAAAGTAAAAATAAATCCCAATGGATAAGTTTTTCCGTTTGTGCGCGCAGGTGCTGTGTGTGTGTGTGTGTGTGTGTGTGTGTGTAATGATGAGATGGACAAACTGGTCAATGCATGCCCGTTCTTTTATTTGCTGCATTGTCAGGCTATAGTACAAACTTTCGGGTGGATCCTGCACTCAAAAAAAAAATACTAAAAGAGAAAACAAAACTCAGGCTCTATATCCTAGCTTACATCTCGCATTCACGTTCACACACATCGGACTGTATTACCCACAATGCATCTCCCGCACTGGACTACATTTCTGTAAACAGCTGTCATAAATCAACCTCTCTCTCCCGCAACACTGTTTTGTCTGACAAATTAGCAATTAACATCGCTAATGACAATCGTGTGAGCGCATACTAATGGAATCACTGCTGAAAAGTAAAACAAAAAAACAAATGAACCTGCACTTTACCTTTAAAAAGATTCGCGACAGAGCAGAGTTTCTGTGTAGACCAGAGAGTGTTTGTGTGTGTGTGAAGCAGACAGAGGGTGCTTCACACACACACACACACACACAATAAAGACCAGAGAGTGTGAGCCGGCACAGTGTCAAATTACGCACGCACATACACATAAGCTCACAAAGGCTGAAAAAGATGGAGAAAATTTATCTTTAACCTCTGTAATGAGATTTTCTTTTGCTTTTCACGCGCACTGTACACACATGTGTTATAAGAAACAGTACATGCGCGCTGTACACACGCGCTTACAAACACAAAATAAAATATGTTTTACACACACACGTGGTCACAGTATTATAGTAAACAGTACATGGATGTTGATTATGCAAGTAAGACAAGAAGCGCATACGTGATAAATGATACTCAATGCTCGTAAACCAAGACAATGCTTTTACACGTTTTACAAGTCAAAATTTATTAAAAATCTTTGCTCGTCTTGCAGAACACTCGTAAACCGTGTTACTCGTAATCCGAGGTTCCGCTGTATTTTGTTTTGTTGACTGCATAATTCTATATGTGTTCTGTCATGATTTCAATGTTTTAGAATCAATATAGAACGTTGAAAACAATAAAAATAAAGAAACACATGATTGACTAAGTAGTAACTTTTGACTGGTACTGTACTTCCATATATTATATTTCTGTATGGGTGCTATCTTTTGAAGGCACAGTGGTGAGTGGGTAGCCTCAAAACCATGGTATGATCCTGATCCCTGGTTAATCCCCATGTGGAGTTACACATGATACACATGTTGGTTTCCTAGAGACTTCAGTTTCTTCAAACCACCAAAAACATGCATTTAGGTGGATTTACTTGGGTAAATGAAGAGATCATGAAAGTATATTCATGGTGCATTGCGAGAGACTGCAGTCCCATCCAAGGTGCATTTCCAACATAATGTCTTGTGTTTTCAGGATTGACCACATTTAAAATCTATTCTTAATAATATTATTAATTTTATAATAAAAACTCATACATCAAATGCTTTCTGTAACTGTACTTTTACACCTGCTCTATAGAAAGCATCCTGACGGGGAACATCACAGGCTGGTTTGAGAATCAGCATCCTGCAGGGCAGACAAGCTCTGCTGAGGGTGGTGCAATCAAGCTGAGCATATCATACGCACCAAGCTCCCTGACCTGCACGTTATCTACAGCGAGCAGTGCTGGACCAAGGCCAGAAAGATAGTGAAGAACCTCATCCACCCCAACATTGAACTGTTCTCTGTGTTGCAGTCAGAAAAGCGCTACCTCTCCCTGAAGGCCATGACAGACAGAGTGAGGAGGAGCTTTTTCCCGCAGGCCATTCGGGCCTTCAACTAGAACAGCACAAAGGGCTAAACTGATCAGACTTGCTTTTTTCCGCACAACACACACACACATGGCCTAAATTCCTACCAACATATCAGAATCATGGTGTAGCACAGTTATGTTTGCACATTGCTCATTTGCACATTAAATGAAGACTAACTTGCACTTTAGGCCATGGACAATCACACTGCGGCCGACACACATTATAGTATTTCATGCTCCCTGTTTCGAATCATCCTGCGACTGGCATATATATTTACACTTCTATACTTCTATATTTGTACACATACAGCTTACTTTCATTTAGCAAATCCTGTTCCTGTATTTCAATTCTACTTTATTTTGTAACACAGCTCTTTTTAAAGCTCAAATTTTATCTTTAGTTTACTTGTATTTTCTAGTGCAATGTTTTCATTTGTAGTGTGATTTTTTCATTTCTGTTTTTAAGTCACATATAGTCATATTAGCCTTTCACTTCATATAATATGTGTATGGTTGTGTACGTACTGTAACAAATTAAATTTGAAAGTGTATGTGAAGTGCATGAAAGTATAAAAGTAATTTTTTTTATTTAAAAAAGTGCATGACTTTTTGTATGAAATTATTATTTTTTATTAAATTATTGATCCTCTATAAGGCGGCACGGTGGTATAGTGGTTAGCACTGTTGCCTTGCACCGCCAGGGTCTGAGTTCGATTCCCCGGCCAGGCTCGATTCCTGTCTCTGTGTGCATGGAGTTTGCATGTTCTCCCCGTGCTTGGTGGGTTTCCTCCGGGTACTCCGGTTTCCTCCCACAGTCCAAAGACATGTAGGTTAGGTTAATTGACATTCCAAATTGCCCATAGTGTGTGAATGAGTGTGTGTATGTGAGTATGTGAGTGTGCCCTGCGATGGATTGGCACCCTGTCCAGGGTGTACCCCGCCTTGTGCCCTAAGTTTCCTGGGATAAGCTCCAGGCCCCCGTGACCCTGTATATAAGGATAAAGCGGTACAGAAAATGAATGAATGAATGATCCTCTATAGCGCTTATCATATACAGGGTCACTGGGGGCCTGGAGCCTATCCCGGGAGGGGAATAACCTGGATAGGGTGCCAATCCAGCTCAAGGATTGGAAAATTTTGTGAAGCCCAGTTAGCCTAATCTGTATGCGTTTGCATGAGTACACGGAGGAAACCCACAGAGCATGTTCTCCTCATGGAAACGCCATACGCGTGGACCCGAGACGGAAATCGAATCCTTGATCCTTGAAGGTGCATGGTCACCATGCTAAGACGCATTACTGAAGATAATTTATTTTGTAATAAATAAATAAATAAATAAATAAACAAACAAATTAATAATTCCCTTGTCCTATATGTGAACTCAGCTTTGATTTAGAAGTGCAGGGTGTCAGTTCAAGTCTTCATGGATTCTTACAGAATCCTCTTCAAATATTATAAAGTCCAGTCACGTGATCATGAATAATTTTTTTCTGGGGGGGGGGGGGTGCCTATTAAAATAACTTCCAGTGATCACGCACTTATTACTGACTGGATATGCTATGCTGTAAAAAAAAATATTTTTAATATTTTGAGTTAATGAACTATATAATCACCCAGAACTTAAAGTGATTGTACTTTCACTGTGATAGTTTATGTTATAGAAGTGAATTATAAACTGAATACACCTTTAAACCAAAAAAATACTAAATAAATCGGGATGTTTTGTCCACTCCTCGGGTGGGCATAGCTGTAACCCACGTGACCAAAACTTTTCTCTCTCTCTCCCCCTGTGAGTGCGCGCGCGCGTGCGCGTGTGAGTCTCAGCGTGTGCACCCCCTCGCGGATCAGTCAGTTAGCGACGGAAAAATGGCGCCTAGATGCGGCTAACAGCGAAGACAACACCGTAGAAAGTCCGGGGGATAAAGCTGTGCATGTGCCTGGACCGGCGAAGACCTTTCGGAGCTGAGAGTTAGTACATTTGAGTGAGGATGTCGCGCTGGATTCCTACCAAGAGGGAAAAGTATGGCGTCGGTGAGTAATGTTTAAGTTGAATTAATCTCCCTCTGCGGGTTTTTTTTTTACACACGCCCGGGCTTTGGAGTTTTCCTGCGCAGTTTTGGGATAGGTATCAAACCAGGCCTTATGGAGGAGACAAGTCATTGTTGTATAACTGGAAAAGTTGTAGACTTGCGTGTGTGTGTGTGTGTGTGTGTTTGGGTTGAATGTGAATAAACGTTGCTAAAAGTTTGACGAGTTTTTCCCCCAGTTGTCAGAGACTCGCCTAGTCGCTGGTGTTTCCTGTGTTCGGGGCCTGACCGGGAATGATGGAGCACTGATTACAGCGGATACATTGTAACCGAACTCCACAACAACTTGTTGTCTCTAAACACTTTTGTTTCCATTCCGCTAGAGTGTGTTACAATGTATCGGCTGTTTAGGAACCACAGAGCTGTGGAACGCTGTACGACACAGATTTGTTTACTCCTCGTGTTTGTTTCAGGAAAACTACTCAACAATAATACCTTTTCAAGTTTTTTTTTTTAAATATATATAAATATTTTTATATATATATGTGTGTGTGTGTGTGTGTGTTTGTATCTGAGTTGAAAGCAAGTTCCTGCACACGGCTCTTGGGAATGTGGTCTTGTTCCTACATGTTTCAGTACACTGGCTGTATGAGCTGGAAAGCCATTGCAACTTTTTTTTTTTTTCCTCCCTCCTGCTCGTTCTGGTGCTTTGTAAACATCCGGGAATTCAGGGCTTGAGTTGAACATCTTATTCCCTTCTGATCCTGATAAGCGGGACAAGCTTCACACTCACGTCAAGTTACAGGATATTAGTTACTACTCCTTGGCTGGTGAATAGGATCGTGTTCTGAAAACTGCAGCCAAACTCTCATCTGGGCGGAAAATTCCAGGAAAAGAAATTACCTTCGGACCTTGTGGCGTAAGGGTCAGAAGATCAAATGTCTCCACACAGTTATGAGTTGTGCACCTACACACTGTTTGTTTGTAATCAAAATAAATCATTTATGATTTTGGATCGATATGTTGTTGGTTGGCGGCATGGTCAGCACTGTTTGAACTTGAACACTGTCGTCTCGCACCTCCAGGGCCCGGGTTCGATTCCCGTCTGAGGGCGTGGAGTTTGCATAGGCTTCCTGTTCTTGGTGGGTTTCCTCCAGGTTTCCTCCCACAGTCCAAAGACATGCAGAGTTGGTTAGCTGGTGTTCCAAATTGCCCGTAGTGTGTGTGTGTAGGTGGGTGTGCCCTGAGATGGATTGGCATCCTGTCTTGGGTTTACCCTGCCTCATGCCCTAAGTCTCCTGGGATAATCTCCAGGCCCCCCCAAAAATAAGCAGTATAGCAGGGGAATGATTTAAATGTTGGTCGATGCGATACATTAAATCGACAAGTCAGTTTTTGATTCAGGATTGATCTAAATGTTACATTTATTTAGGCAAACTTATTTTAGAAATTATAAAATGATAGTTTTTTGTAATTCTGATTAAAAAAAAAATGTCTTTTACAGAAAATACAACCCACATGCAGTGTTGTATAACAAAATACTCTTGCTTTGTGAGATTATCACATTATTATTGAGTTTATAAGCGGTTAGTGTGACATACCACAGTAGACTGGCAGGAAGAAAAGATTATCTCTTTGTCTGAGACATTAAGTTTAGCGCCACTTGTTACTCAGAGTTTCAGGGGTTTATTGGATACTTTTAGTAGTTTTAATACTTTAAAATGTATATGGTACATAGCTGCTTGAGACAATTCAGACAATAAACATTACTGCTGGTAAATCAAAATTTCCCACAAATCAACTCGGATCTTATCGAGCAGTTCCCTATGATTCACAGTTCTAATGTACACAGCCTTGGTGTTGTAAATGGGAAACTAAAGTTCATACTCGAAGATGCTTTATATTAAATTCGTTCAGCTAGCTGAGGTTTTGGTGTGACCGCCTTGGCATGAATTTGAGGGCGGAGCTTCTGAAAGAGCCCTGAAAATAGGAGTGTATTTGTGTTGAAATGTCAACTATAATATAAATCACTAGTCTATATTCAATCCAGCGGAAAACAAGCATTCAGAACACTGAAGTGGAAATCGCAGAGAGCGCCCTCAGTACCCACTGTGCACTCGCCTTCTGGAAATGCATGCATTTTTTTTTAATGATTCCCACAGACAGATGCATCTTTTTTGCAAGTTGGTGACAAGTTATCTGTCGATTTTCAAGCATCAGACATTCTATTTGAACGACTACAGAGGCCTACGAGCAACCTTGGACAGGATCGTCATTCACAGATGTACCACCTTTTTTTTTTTTTTTTTTTTTTTTTTTTTTTTTATAAACGTTTGCACCATTAGGATGTTTTATTGTGGCTCATCACTGTACTTTTCTTTGAAATCTTCGTTCATGAGAAATTAAATGAAAAGACACTTTCTTTTTGCTTAACATGTGATAATGCAGTAATATTGGACACATGTGGCTTACCAGCACGACTAATATAATGCGCTCAGATCTCTTCTTCTCCTCATGGGATGACAAGTCACGGTTTAACTTGAGCACTCTTCATATATTAGCTGAGTGACTTTAATAGACTTTATACATAACAGCACAATTGTAACTTGGATAGTAAATATTCGTTGTTTTTCATGGTGTGACCTTGTATAAAAAATATATATTTGTCCATAGTAACCACTTTATGCTTGATGGATGTGAGGAATCCAGGGCGTGTCCCAGAAACAGTTAACAGGTGAATTTTCCCCTGGGTGAAATGCAAGTGAAATTTCAGAACTCTGGACATCAAAGTCAGTCTACTCCCCTGTCCTCAGTCCTCTCCTGTGGTCACTAACTGTCGGGAGTCGCAAATAAGGTCATGAGTCTCACTTTTATTTTTCCTTCAAAAGTTTAACACTTAATAAAAAAGTGATTAAGGAATAAAATGTAATGAGGTGTGTCCAGTGATTACAACCGTGATGATTTTCCTATAATAGCACATTCTGAGCATTTTAATCCTCTTATATGGCAACAATGGGCCTCATTTATCCACCTGGATACAAACAGATTTTTTTGTTAATCACTTGTGAGGGCATTTACACTAATTGATATGAAAAAAAAAAAGAGTAAAGACACATGCATCTTGAAGAGCCAGCCAGCCAGCAAGAAATAAAGTGTGTATGGCTTCTCCAGGACCATTGTAACTGTATAACTGCCCTTACGCTTGTGATGCTTATTAAATAGGTCACAACTAGTCAAAACTAGCCACTCAGCACTAAGGTTGTGAGTCACACAGTAATGTATATATAAATTATTAAAGAATGTTTGGTGCTGTAAAAATGCTACAGTAAAAAAAAAAAAAAATGTCTGCCATCTTTCATTCCATCGAGGGCCCTGCACTTTGTCACAAGTAAAACGAGAGGTTTTAAACAGGTTCATTTTGGAGCCGTTGTGGTTTTTGTGATAGGAAGCTAATTTGACCTACTCAATATAAATATGAAATAGGAACCTTTGTTTCCATGACACAATAAAGCACGAGCGTTTAACAATGAATCCTTTTTATATCTATCTATCTCTCCGTCTTGCTAGCCGCCTCTCTCTCTCTCTCTTTACTTTTTTTATATTCTCACCTCCGATGTTTTTTTCTGTCTGTATCTTTATCGCACTGTCTTTCTATTTCCATCTCTCTGTCAGCACGCCGCTTGTTTGCGAACTGAAATCTTCTCAGACTCTAATCTGAACATTAGACAGACATACAGTGTATATATACACAGGCACACACACACACACACTTTCCTTGGCAGCAATAACCTCAACCAGGCTCTTCCTATAGTTGTGGATCAGACCTCCACATTGCTCAGGAGGAACTTTATCCCATCCGTCCTGCCAGAACTGCTTTAGCTCCGTCATTTCCTTTGGACGTCTGTCCATCTGTAAGACTCCCTTCAAGTCATTCAATAGCATCTGTATCAGATCGGGTTCTGCGCTCTGACTCGGCCACACCAAAGGGCGGATTTTGGTTTTCTGAAGCCATTCTTGTTGTACACTTGCTCTAGTGTTTTAGGTCATTGTACTGTTACATCACCCAACTTCTACAGAATTTCAGCTGACGTACTGACATTCTCACGTTATCCTGAAGAATTTTTTTTGATACACTTGGGAATTCATCTTCTGCTCTGGTCTATGACTTCAAGCTGGCCACGCCCTGATTCAGCAAAACAGGCCCAAATCATCATATTTCCTCCTCCATACTTTACAGTTGGGAGGATGTTTTCATGATTATATGCAGTACCCTTTCTACATCAGATGTAGTGCTGTGTTCTTTCCATATACAGTCGTCCGCTGAAAAGTCGCGGTACAGACTTTGCAGACTGAGTCGTTTGCAGATTTTTCCTTAGACTTAACTAAGAATTGTTCGCGGAAACCGCAAATATCCTTCACAACTCTCTTAATGTTTTTTATTTTATTTTTTATATTGTGCCAATATATAATTTTCCATGCGTTTAATGCTAAACTATTAAGAACAATATAATTGACGGAATATTGTACAATCACAATATAATGTAACGGAAATATTAAATAATTACAGCTAAATTTTCATATAAAATATAACAGTATAAATTTGTTTAAGTACTGTAGAGAGAACACGAAGCACCTGTAGAGGAAAACAACACGGCTTGGGATTACCGTATTTACTCTACAGTACTTGTACCAAAGAAAACATGCTTACAGTACATTTACCATTACAGCAGTACAGTACTGTAGGGCTGCAACAACTAATCGATAAAATCGATAATTATCGATAATGAAATTCGTTGTCAACGAATGCCGTTATCGATTAGTTGGGCCGCTCACGTTACTGAGGTCCTCCAAGTTATGGGAGCAATTTACATTGAACACCTCTTATCGAGCGTTAAAATCGAGCGGTTTTCTGCCAGTCATAGTGTCCGGTGAGGGCGGATGAAGCGCTGAGGGTTTTCTACACATAGGAGTCAGTGAGTGAGTTCACACGGCCTTTGGTGACGTGTGTTTGTCCGCCTGCGCGGTTATACAGGGTTAAAAAAAAAACACGTTGCGTGCAGCTTTTTCTGTGCGTTCAAATCCCAACGAACACAAGGAAAACACTCCTAGTGCGTTTTCTTCACGTTCATTTTACACTTCGGAGGACCGGATATATAATCCTACACGCTATACACAGGGAAATGCGGAAAAGGGGTGAACAGAGTGAACCCAGTAGCGGCGAGTTTTTTCTCTCTCCCCATGTCGCCTTATTACGAGAATGTCTAGTATAGCAAAATGGTCTATATATATTTATTTATTCCTTTTTTTTTTTATTGAGACAACAAAAAAAAGGATAAAATACACGAGAGGATCGAAATAATGTATAAACCGTGAAAAGGATGTAGTAGACACTTCAATTAAAAATAATATCATAATCTGGAAGTCTATTCTTCTTATTAAGTTGAATTAATTTAAGAGAATTTAAAATTTAAGTCATTCTTAACAACTGAATGTTAGTGTATTTTTGTATATATACAGTATATACACACACACTGTAAACTTGCCATCTGCAATTATTATTAAAAACAAAAATGTTGATTTACATAAAATAAGGTTTAAATGTCAAAATTAAAGATAATTAAACTCCATGTGGCTATTGCATTTTTTTAAGTTTACTTTTATACATAAATAATACCCTGATTTATAGTTTTATATCGTTAAGCAAAACATCAAATTAAGGCGTCTAACTTTAATCGATATACATATAATGTATGTATGTAGATGGCAAGTTGACAGTGTTTTATTTATATAAATAAAATAACAGTCAACTTGCCATCTGCAATTATTGTTAAAACAAAACAAATGTTGGTATGGTTTTATATATAATTATAAGCAAAACATCAAAGTAAAGAAGCGCTTAGCTTTATCCGATTAATCGATTAATCGAAACAATAATCGGCCAACTAATCGATTATCGAAATAATCGTTAGTTGCAGCCCTACAGTACTGTATAGTATATGGGTTTACCTTTACAATCATTTTTCCTTTTAACGGCAGTGTATTAAAATGAGTTTGAAATGAAATGTAAGTATTTTGGGGGCATATTTAGAGATTAAAGCATAAAAAGAGGCATTTTTTTGACAACGCCTAAAAATTTCATAGGTCACTGTAGTTCAACCTTCCTTTCATCAGTGCACAAAACATTTTGTCAATACCGCTAAGGGAGTGTCAGTGTACTCTTTCAACAAACTTCAACAATGTTTTTTTTTAGTAAGTAGTGGCTTCCCTTGTGGTGTCCTGCCACAGACCCCCTACTTCTGTACATCAGTTTTAAGTACTGTATTAACAATAACACAGACATTAGCCAGTTCCAGTGATGCACTCAAATCTTTGGCTGTCTCGGGGTTGTTTCTTTACCTCGTTAATGAGTCCTCGTCATGCTCTTCGTCATTTTGACTTGGCATCCACTTTTTGGTAGAGTAGGCATAGTCCCAAAGTGTCTCTATTTACCAATTCTCGATCATAAATCCTCTAAAAGCTCTTTTTGGTGGGGCATGGCTCACATAAGTGTTTTCTTCTTGTGCGAATTGGAGTTTCTTTTTTTTTTTTTTTTAAATCAGTCAAAGTAGCTCTAGTCCACACCTCCAAACTAATTTTCTTAACAAGACTTCAGGACTCGAATTCTCTCTGAGAGCTCCTATCTCCTATTATGTCAGGCTGATTGGGTTAGAATGGCAGACTTGACATGTTAAAAGGAGGGTGATGCTTGCCATCATTGCGTTGCATAAAATTGGCTTCACAGGCAAGGATATTGTGGCTGCTAAGATTGCACCTAAATCAACAATTTATAGGATCATCAAGAACGTCAAGGAAAGAGGTTCAATTCTTGTTAAGAAGGCTTCAGGGCGTCCAAGCGCCAGGATGGTCTCCTAAAGAGGATTCAGCTGCGGGATCGGAGGGCCACCAGTGCAGAGCTGCTCAGGAATGGCAGCAGGCAGGTGTGAGCGCATCTGCACGCACAGTGAGGTGAAGACTTTTGAAAGATGGCCTGATGTCAAGAAGGGCAGCAAAGAAGCCACTTCTCTCCAAAAAAAAAAAACATCAGGGACAGATTGATCTTCTGCAGAAAGTATGGTGAATGGACTGCTGAGGACTGGGGCAAAGTCAGATTCTCAGATGAAGCCCCTTTCCGATTGTTTGGGTCATCTGGAAAAAGGCTTGTCCGGAGAAGAAGGGGTGACGCTACCATCAGTCCTGTGTCATGCCAACAGTAAAGCATCCTGAGACCATTCATGTGTGGGGTTGCTTCTCATCCATGGGCGTGGGCTCACTCACAGTTTTGCCCAAAACACAGCCATGAATAAAGAATGGTATCAAAACACCCTCCAATAGCAGCTTCTTCCAACAGTCCAACAACAGTTTGGTGAAGAACAATGCATTTTCCAGCACGATGGAGCACCGTGCCATAAGGCAAAAGTGATAACTAAGTGACTTGGGGACCAAAACATTGAAATTTTGGGTCCTTGGCCTGGAAACTCCCATATACGGGCCCTGATCACATTTTATGACGATACAAAAAAAAACTTGAAATTCCAAAAAAAAACTTTCTTGCCGTTGATTTTTCAATGTGTATAGTAATCACTAACTTTAAATCAAAGAACGATGAGGTCCTACACCTGAACACTCAAATCTACGTGGACAACACATCTGGTATTATGTCACATCTGGTACAATGAGTGTAGACTGGGCGTCTCAGCTGTCGATGAGTTCAGTCTGTCTCTGACAGTGAAGTGTTTCACTCATGTGTGCACTGGTCGTTAATCTGCTGCGTCACAGAAAAAGCACAACAATATTGCACAGGAGGAACGATACACAGAGGTGTTAACCACAATGCTATCGCTTCCCCGAGGTTTCTGACGTGTCTGCAAGGGTGTGTTGGCATATAAAGGTAAAAGGGCATTCCTGCATGGTAACGATTTTCAAATGCATTAAACATTGCACCAAAATAAATGGAAAAAGGTTTAAGTCAAAGCAGTGACGGGACGTATCAGTTGTGCGTGCACCTGTGACATTTTACACCCCCGTGAAGCTTCACTGTTCTACAACTCTACACACTTTGTTCAGTTTTGCAGATTATTTCTGTATAAAGTGTAAGATAAACAGAAACGCCCAAACTGTGTGTGTGGAACCTATAAAAATAACCTAATGTTAAACATTTATCAATGTTTATAATGATTATAATAATAAATAAAGGGCCTGTAAAGGGCCTATGGGATTGTTAACATGTGTGTGTGTGTGTGTGTGTGTGTATGCATGTGTGGTGGTTTGTGCCTATCGTGGTTGAGTATGCATGTCCATGTATAGTTGTTTCGGTGTGGTTTGAGTATGTGTGTCTAAGTGTATAGTTTTTTTTTGGTTGCATGTGCATGCACATGTGTATTTGGTGGTGGATGTGGTGTGTGTGTGTGTGTGTGTGTGTGTGTGTGGGAGGAAGGAAAGATTTGAAATGATAAAGGCAGGTTTGGAGTCTGATGCTGCAGCCTCTGAAGCTTTCGACAGTGGAGCGATGTAAATATTCAAACACTTTCCCAACTAGTCACTTAACCCTGCGAGTAATGCCAGCGTTTCCCGGATTTGTGCTGCCAGCAAGGATGTATATTGACGTGGAGAAAATCGCACGCCACCCATTTCCATCAGCCACTGCTTGCCTTAACACACACGTCTGACCCGAGATCAATACAACAGTGATTCGGCAATCAGTCACGACTCGGCCGCACCAGGAATAATAAAGAAAAATTGCTTCGCTTCTTAAGACGGCCAAGTGAACTTCGGTGTCTTCTACAGCAGAGTGTATGACGCGGATCAATTTTTAGCAGTGGGTTGTACGCTGTGTGGTTTTATCATGGCTGAATTTGAAAGTTGGCTCCAGGCACATATCATGCTATGCACTTAGTTATTTATTTGCAGAAAGTTCTTGGTGGAGGTGGAGCAGAATGAAAAAGAAAGAAATTGTAGACGGTTACTGAAGAATGCAATATTCTGGTTTTCATTACAACATTTTTACTTTAAATTGATTGCAAAACCACCTGTTTCAGCAACACTAGCATGAGCAATCGTGCCCACTGTAGCAATGCAGAGCCTCTGTTGTGGCTCATTCAATCACATGCATTTATGGAAATGATTTGGCTAAAGGCCGATTCTCAGACTACAGCTCGAAAGTGGGAAGTCAGAATTCTAAATTACATCATTGTTTTCATCAGGTTGCAAAATGCGGAACGAAATAGATGCCTCAAAGTTCATATTTGGTTTGTAGTAAGCTAGCTGACTAGCAGCACTTGCTCGAGTGATGTCCACTTCCTGGCTCCAAAAAAAAGGTTGCACACTGATATTTCCTCCGTGCAATGTGGTGGCCGGTTCATGTGTCAAAATGATGCTCTCAAGTTCTTAGAACCACTCTTTCACAATTTGTGTCCTGGAAATTTGGAATCATGTGAAGAAACACAGACCTACTCATTACATAGCCTAGTTGGTCAGGACATTTAAGTTAGTCAGCTGACTTCATTTTATTCCCACATAACTCAGGCTGTATAATTTGATTAAAAAAATCAGATTGTGGTTATTTTGACACATTTTATGATTGTAATTTAAACAAAAAAAAAAACTCTTAAAGGTAACTTTTTCGGCCTAAACACAATATTGTTGTTGATTTTATTTATTATTTATTTTTGTTATACATATAATGCAGAAAATGTGTGAGCCAAAGAAGCATGGAAGTAAACAATCTAACCTCCCTAAAACTTCTTCAGCCGTTTTGGAGATATGATTTTACATGTGCCCCGTTTTTCAGTGTTGTACTGTCTCGCTTCAAACAATAATAATTTAAAATGCAAATTATTCATATTTCTTTTGTATTTATAGTAAAATTGTGTAAGCTTCTAGAAGCATACGAACTGTAAAAATGGTTGCTTAAATTAAAACATTCTGGTTTTCGGTAAAAGCTTAAAAAACAAAAAAAATCTATAGTGTCCGTAACCATGTCAAATTCATGTTGCAATATATCAGTGGTTCTCAAACTTTTTCTGTCATTCCCCACTTAAGGGGGTGAGCGAATTTTCAAGCTTGTCAACAAAAAAATAACGAAATCGGCCAAGTTTACTGCTTATTGAAATATCAATTTCTAAACCAATAACATCAAACAACACCAAGTTAAAAACAGATAAAATACACGTGCAATTGTTATACAAGGCTTACGTTGTCACTTATCTTTGCATAATTGACCCCATGTTTATTAGCTGCTCAGCAATCGTTTGTATTTTTTTTTGCACTGGCCAATTCTGTATGCAACTTTGAATGAAGCCATTTGTGCTTTGCTGTCCACTGATTCAGATGTTACCATGTGTTTATCCTGCTGTCTGTATTCTACCAGCTTTCTTTGAAAGAAGTTGAGTGGCTTATTAATGTGACTGGAGTGTGTTGTCTCTAAGTGTCTATTTGTTGGGTCTCATGCGGTCTGCTGCCAGCAGTTTAAGACACAAAACACACACGGGTCTCTTCTGCCCCCACCATCCCCACCATGAATCCAAGCTCAAGATAGGCTTCATTAGTGGTGGGCGATAAAAGATTTTGGTTATATCACGGTAGGAGTAATTTTCTACCTCAATAACGATATATATCACAATATAGCAATTTGTATCTGAAAATGCATAAATAAAAATTCAAACACAAAGAAACTGTTTTACATAATGTAATTTTATTTAAACTGTGAATTGATGAGGTTTGCCACATTTTTTTTACTTTGGCCATATTCGTTTGGAAGCTTGGATTTCAGATGATAGAAAAGGTTTGATGTGTTTCCACCACTTGTTAAAACAGTGCACTTGTGTACCTTCCAAATCACGTTCATCTCATTCGTATCACTTTTCTTACCCAAACCAATTCCACACCACAGACGATGCAGCTTTTTTCTTTACAATCTTCTCGTTGTTGGTTTTGTCACATGTAAGTAAACTCACTGCTGCTGCACCGTCTTCTTCCATTGTCGAAGTGTATGTGAAGCCAAACACGTCAAAAGTGGGACGAAACCGCGGCACCCGATTGAACCAAACATCTGCGCAAATACAGCGCAGCGCGACTATCTGGATAGCGCAGTGATGATCTGGTTTATTCGCGCAGCCCGGTGGATCGAGCAGCGCCGCTCGAATTACAAACCTGCTCGACCCACTGTTTTTTATTTAAAAACAATTTATTTAAAATGTCAGGACTGTTTAATATTGTTTCCGCCTTGTCATGCCTGGTTTGTACGCGCGCATCCCAGCGGGGTAAAATGTACTTTGATGGTACTTTGATATATCAGCGTCGCGCAGAGCTGCCCAGTGGGTCGCGCAGGTTTCAATTCAATTTACTTGTATTAATGATCCATTTATTTGTGTGTGATTGTTTAGTTTTGAGTCTCTTCATTATCAATAAAGAAAAGCATGAATTAGAATAGGTACTTTCCTATTATTTTCCCCTAATTCCCTCCCGTTCATTGCGCCCCACCTGTCATGTCTGTATTCCCCACTAGTGGGGCCCCACACTTTGAGAACCACTGCAATATATTAACAATTTAGCATTTTAGAATAATAGTTTTCCAGGTTTATGCCTTTTAATGTGAAATCTAAATTGGCCAAGTTTAATCTGAATTAAGATAATTGAAAGATTCGAATAAAAAAAAAAGTTATGGACATAAAAGGCCATGAAATTGTATTTAGTGAAATGTGAATGCATGTTTACAAAAAAACAAACCATGAATTGCGAGATAAGGAGCATTAAGTATTATGAGAAATTTATAAGTAAAAATGTTCTTTTTCGCCTGGGTGACACACTTTTTATCACCAATACCATGTATTGGCTCTTTGTTTTTGCTTGTGAATAATACCATACCATACCACTTTATTTCTAAAGCACTTTAAAACAACAACAAAGCTGACCAAAGTGCTGTACAAAAGTCAACATTTAGGCCATAAAACAGCAGGGTAAATCGATAATATAAAATAATAAAAATAAATAAATTAAAAAATTAATTAAAAAATTTTAATGATGGTAACAAGAAAAGAAGCAACTAAGAACATAGCGAACCAAATAACATACTTCTAATAATAATAGTCATAAAAAAATAATGATAATAAAAGTAGCAGCAAGAAATAAAACACAAAACATCTCAATAAAAATACTTCACACTGGGTTGAAGGCCAGAGAGTAGAAATGAGTTTTTAAACGAGATTTAAAAACAGCCACTGAGGGAGCTTGTCGAATGAGTAAGGGTAACTCATTCCATAGATGAGGAGCAGCTACTGAAAAGGCTCGATCACCTTGAAGTTTGCATCGGGATTTTGGAATTTGGAGAAGCAGCTTGTCAGTAGACCTGAGGGAGCGAGATGGAACATATGGGTGCAGCAATTCCACCAGATAGGCAGGGGCAAGACCATTTAAACACTTAAATACAAATAAAAGAATTTTAAAACGGATCCGAAAAATACACTGGAAGCCAGTGAAGGGAAGCCAAGATTGGGGTAATATGCTCCCGTCTGCCTGTTCCAGTTAAAAAACGAGCTGTGGCATTTTGCACCAACTGTAGGCGAGCCATAGTGGTATGGTTGATTCCGAAGAATAAAGCATTACAGTAGTCAAGACGAGAGGTTATAAAAGCATGGACAACCGATTCCAGATCCCGCCATGACAATATAGGCTTAATCTTTGCTACTCGCCTCAAATGGAAAAAACTGGATTTTACAACAGCATTTACTTGACTATCCATTTTTAGAGTAGGATCCATTTTAATACCCAAATTTGTAATCATGGCTTTCTCAAATGGGGCCAAGGAGGAGAGGTCAAAGCGAGGAGATTTGCGGGAGCCATTGGGTCTAAACAACGCAACTTCGGTCTTTCCCTCATTGACATTGAAGAAATTAAACGCCAACCATCTTTTAACATCAACAAGGCAGTCCAGAAGAAGCTTGACAGAACATGCACCACTGTGTTTTAATGGGAGGTAAACCTGACAGTCATCTGCATAAAAATGAAAGGAGATGTTATATTTCCGGAAAATAGCTCCAAGTGGGAGCAAATACAAGGAAAATAAAAGTGGACCAAGAATGGAGCCCTGTGGTACCCCCCAAGGAAGGGCAGCAGATTTGGAAGTGAAACCATCTACACTGACACAGAAGGTTCTATCAGAGAGGTAGGACCTAAACCACTGCAAAGCTGAGCCTTTGGCATAATAATAATGGCATAAATTCCCTCAAAAATAATTTAGGAGGATACGTGCCAAAAAATATTCATCAACTCAAAAGTAATTTCAGATATAAACATACTACTTATTTTCAAACTCCTACGAAATTCCTAACTATGCGTATATTACCTGTAATAAATTATAAACTTTTGTGATTAAATAACTGCACATGTCCAAATTGCGTTTTCAGTGTTTATGAGATTCATTATGCAGAACTACATATAATATAGCTGACACTAGTAGACCAGACCAGTTCCGTGGTTGGCAGTTGCATGATGGGTGCATCACTTCGTCTGTCTCTCTTTTTTGATTGTCTGATTTATGGCTATAAACCATTAACAATTGTTAAACTATAAAAAGCAACTCTAATCATCTTTTCTCAGCATTGTTTAATGTCTGTCTCTGATCTCTACTAATTAATTGCGTAACTCTTTTTAGATGTTCTTGCCGGGATATGAGGTCACGTTGATAACTATTACATCATACATAGCTAAAAAATGTATTTGACTGTAGGTTATTAATTCTTGTCTGAGTTCAGACTTGAGGAACAAATCCAGAATTGCTGCCAAGTGTCCGCTTAATATTGGTTTAGAGTTTGATTCTGCTGTTAGTTCTTAGCAAGACTGCACG